>JAXCLR010009947.1:0-13304 GCA_035584095.1 Annona squamosa | reverse complement strand
TTATCATAAAATCAGTACAGGGATCTAGGGTTTACAACCCTAGGTTTACATGTGCTATTCTAGGATTGCGGGTTTCATACAACGACAGTCGATGAACGGTGCAGACTAATAAAGAAGAAGGAAGATGAACAGATGACAGCGGCACAATGACGGCCCAACAGCAGCAACCACGGCAACGACCGGAGCAATCGACGGCATTAAAAGCAGAATCTAGCCGGCATCAGCAAACACAACGACAGCAGCAGTGAATGGACACCCAAAATAGGGAAGAAAGCCCGACGACAGCAAACAAATCTTGCCATGATGACCGATAACAAAGAAAACTGGTGGCACGGCAACAACGGTGACTGCATAGTAGCAGCGGCGACGGCAATTTTAGCAGCGACTACAGCCAGAAGGGAAGGAGGAAGAAACGGCCAACCAACGAGAAAAGAGGAAAGGGAAAATCGAATAATAGCACCCCCATTGGAGACCCTAAAATTGGTTAAAATGACAAAAAGCTCCCCGCCATCTCCAAAAATTGCAAAATTACCCGGATTCAAGACTAGTGTGAAACAAGCTAGCAAGTCCACAGATTTTTCAAAAAGGACCACTCTACCAAAAGCAATATCATGAGTTCACAGAAATTGTGAAGTGACCCAAAAAAACAAAAAAATTTAAAAAAACAAAAACAATAAAAAAGAGAAGAAGATATGGAAAAAATACAAAAACAAAAACAGAAAGAGAGAGAAAAAACGAAGAAAAAAAGAGGAAAAGAAAAGAGTGTTTTGGTCCATGGGGTGTCCGGAACTTTGTCATTTACCATCAAGACGCCTCTGGCAAAGGGGGGCAACTGTTGACACCCCTCCCTCGAGCACAAAATGTACAATACGTGGAAAAGGTCCAAGCCCAAGCAAATTTAAGGCAAAAGGAGTTCAAGCCAGCTTAGCGGGCCCTTCCAAACTTAGCCCACAGGAGCAAAGCTCCACCATGCCTCGAAGTAGGCTTTTCAACAAACTAGATCCGGCCCACAAGAGCGAAGCTCCTACGAGCCACCTCAACGGACTCCACAAAGCAGCCCACCAGACGCAACAAACAAGCTTAGCCAAGCTCCAGTCCACCAGATTCAGCCCACTAAGCCTCAGAAGCAGACTTCTCTATAACTTTGGTTCTCTACAATGGCCCACCCAAAACAATGGCCTTAGCCAAGCTCTAGCCCACCAAGTTTCAGCCCACTATGGAAGGAGCCCACCAAACTCAAGCCCATGGACCAAGTCCAACACCTCAAGTAGCCCAAGGCTCATGCTCTCACTCCAAGCTCAAGCCCATGGACCAAGTCCAACACCTCAAGTGGCCCAAGGCCCATGAACTCACCTCAAGCTCAAGCTCATGGACCAAGTCCATGACCTCAAGTGGCCCAAAGCCCACTCCTACATATATAAAAGGAGGAGCACCCCCCTCACTCAAGGTACACTTGGAGAGGCATCCCACAGGGGAGGACGGGAGTCTGCAGCATAGCCCTGATGTCCTAGTTTTTCTGCTCTACGAGCTCCACACTTCTCCTCCATGCTCCCCCTTTCCATCTCTGTCGTTCTCTCAAATTTTTTTATTTCTCCCCTTTTCACGCCCATGTAAACCGCCTCGGGTTGGCAGATTTCGCCATATTTTCTTTAACCCGAAGGCCGGAACCCGAACTCTATACGACTAGTGCCTTATTTCATTAAACATAGGCTGATCTCCCTTTAAAGATTAGTAGCGACTCTTTTTTTTTTGCGTGCGTGTTTGAGTTAACGCCCTGGCAAGGCAGGTGTACATAGGTCCATAGATTTCAACATAATACGCCACTGTTATGCTACCGAATTTGTGACTTGATCCATGTACAGAAAGCCCCGTCTTAGCTGTTATTCCACCGAACTCACGAGAAGACGCCCATATGCCAATCTTTTTAAAAAACATGAAGCCTAACGCATTTTACCTCATGTAGATGCTGGAGAACTAAGCCCATGTTGTTGTCTAACATGATCCAAATTTTCAAGGCGAGAAAAACCATTCTGAGCCTATCGTAGGGTGCTACAAGTATACTATGTATGCAAAATTATCATAAGCTTGTAGGAAGGTCAGATGAAAGAATCCCACTTGTAGCTTGTTAAAATATCTTCCTAATATTACCATCAGTGCAGTGTTCTTGGGTACCTAGTGTTGGCATAATTGATGCCGATGCAAGTTCGACTCTTGCCGAATTCAGATGAGAATTTGTAATTTCTCTTTGGTAGTAGGGGTATTAAGAGATGTCCCTTATGAGAATGAGAGCATTTACTGCTGCACCTTCAAGGTGAGGGTTTTAAAAGTGTCTGATTGTAATATCAGTTTTCACATTCTATATAATCTTAATAAAAAAAATCTTTCTAATATTTTTATTAAAAATTGAACTTTCATGCCGACATCAATTAGGCCATCATGCATTTACTCCAGAATAGAATAAAATAATTTTATTTATTTTGAAATTAAATAAATTATATAAACAAAAATAATCAAATGCGCATGAAATATTTCTTCAATCATATTTTCATGTACATTTAATTTTATTGAAATTTTAACTTCTTAAAGACATTTCAAGATGATCAACATTCTAATAAAAAAGGACGGATCAGGTAATATTATTTTTAACTGTCGTAGTAAATTGATCTACATCAATAAAATTAGGAGAATTAACGGATCGGGTTGGACAGGTTGGAGCCTAAACTCTAGTAAATGATGATGTCACAGGGAAAATGAAAATAGGGCAGTAAAGAAAAAATAAAATTAGGACAACAGTGAAAAAATAAAAATTATATGACTTCAGGAAGACTTAAAGAGGAAAAATAACCAAAGGGTTTACATGTGTATATATATATAACATTAATGAGTTAAGCGAGTTAAATAGGTTGAACGAATTAAACAAGTTGAACAGGTTATATGAGTTAAATAGGCTACTGAACGGGTTGACGAGTTATAAAATCTCAACCATTATCCATTTATTTAATTAAATGGTTAAACGAGTTGGCATATCATAACCCATTTATTCAAAAATTCCAAACCAAACTCATTTATAAACGGGTTAGACAAACGGGTTGACGGGTTGACCATGACCCCTAAATAGAATACATGATATGACCGGATCTTCACCAAGAGAATGGTATATATTCAATAGGTTAGCACAAAGAAGGACGATGATTCTGTAAAACAAAAAGAAAGAAGACAGAGAGGGGAAAATAACAAAAGAGATGGAGAAAGGAATGATTAGAGTCAGAAAGAGAGAGATCGAGGGAAGGAGGGAGAGATGGAAACAAGGAGAGAAATAGATAGGGAAATAATTGGGGACAAAGGGAGGGGGAGAGAAAAAAGAAAGAAAGAGTGTGAGAAGGAAGAAGAATCTTACAAGTAGTACTAACAAGCGGCGACAAAGATGGTGATTACAACACCAACGCACAGTAGCGAAAAGGACGTTATAGAATCATAGATGAAAGAAAAAAAATAAGAAATCAAAATGAGAAAATAGTTTGAAGGATTAAGAAATATATATCCCTTCTTAATGGGTTCTAAATGAGTTAAAGAGTTAAACGAGTTAAATAAATTTCTTTCAATATTAAAAATATTTCCATGCAATTTTTTTCATTATATCATTATGGCATGAATTATTATTATTATGAATGGTCCCGCAAAGGTAACTCTTTCCAATTTTAATATATAAATATTTGATGAAAAATACAATTTATTTATTATGTTTAACATCATTTGTTTAATGCACATACAATATTTATGTCCCGACCTACTAGCACGTCACAATGTGAAATCTTACTCCACGGATCTTTTTGAGTAGTGAGGCTTATGAATGAAACTAAGGTTTCATCTCTACACAAGCAAAAGCTTTTTTCTAACCTATCTGAAAATTAGTTTATTTTTTGCTTAATTTCATTCTTCTTGTCTGAGATCCGGCAGCATACCATCTGTATTTAGGGTATTTGGGAGAGGGTTTGGATACCTTTTAATGGTAAACCCCTTTTCTATAAACTTGTTAAATATCACATAACCTGTATCATCTTAGTATTTCATTTAATTAATCTTTTTTTTCCATCTATATTTGATCTAACTTGATATAATTCAGAACACACATTCCTAAGTTCATTTATCTCTTGTTTATACAATCATGCACCTCAACAATTCACCTATTGCTTCAAAAGTTTTAGACATGCTCATAAAACTTAACTAACTATGAGCTATAAATATCAATTGGATCCCCATATCAAAACTCAAAGAACATATGTTCGTTGCCTTATTGGCAGTGAAGATTCTTTTGACTCATTTGATTAACTCGCAACCACTGTTTAGTTGAAAAATATTGAGTATATTATACTCGGTAAGTACAAATAAAAATAAACAACCAAATCAACTTTCAAATATTGTCAAATGTTTCATGATCTCGTTTATGCTTTGCATGATATGTACATGAACTTAGAGCTTGAATCTTGCAGCTTGTAAAATATAACTTGAGGGATGAAATGATATTTATCAAGTAATCACCACACTTAACCTTTCCAAGGAAAGGCACCATTGAATCGTTTCGATTCTTTAACGACTGGCATCCTAGAGGAAGGACAATGGTCCTATTTATCAACCTCAATGGACACTATATGAAATCTTAACTTGAAAATACATGATTCTTCAGTTCATAAATGACATTATATAAAATATTCTTCATATGATGATAATAAGTTTAACACATAAGAAAAAGCATTTAATACACTATTATCGAGTATGCCCATTACAACTAATGAATATTTATTTTATACACATACTTAAGCAAGAGGAACATACAGTAAGAGTTCGCACATGTAAATAATAATCCAAAAGGAAATTTATCATCATACAATAAACATCAATGGCTCATGAATAATATCATTCAAAATAAAGATGAGAACTTGAAGAAACGTTGGTTACCTCAACGCTTCATACACAAACTAGTGAAACTTGTGACCTACTTACCTACTTTACTTTCCTCTTCCTACACTTTCTCTTATTTCCTTTCCTATCATGGAAAAGAATATTTTTAAGCATATACCAAACTGTTTATGCATGCTCATTCAATATCCCTATTAGGCTTTTCTCATTACTTAACCTTTTTAGGAAACTCAACCTTTTTAGGCCTAAGTAGAACTTTTACAAGTTCCCACCTCCGAAAGTTATTGATCATTTGTACATACTTGACTCAACTTGTAGATGTTTTCTTGTATAGTCATTACGTACAAAGCATTATAATTAGATTATGCCTAAAAGCCAATTAATATAGCTTTTAACACCCTTCTTTCTTCAAAGACTTTTGAACTTGAACTGATCACCTATTTCCAAGGAGGCCTCAATTAAAGCATTTAGGACCACAGTATACCGTATTCTAATACAACTCATTAGATGTATTTTTTTATGTTTTTTTTACCCTAAGCAAGGCATTTTCGATGAATAACGTAACAAATTGCACTTGTTTTAAAACCAAGACCTCAAGGATCCTCATTAGGTTAAAACATTTGTAAGATCTTGAAAACAAACATGGATGTCTTTCTCATATTTCTATATTCCATTTTTCATTTAATATTCACTCAACTCATAAGGTTTGAAAATTCTCAACAAACTTACATGCAAGCCATTGCTTTGGCATTCTAGAGGGCATTCTAGTTAGAATTTTTAAGTAACATGCTTGGATATTATTTATACATGATTTATCACGCTAAAAAAACTAAAATCAACTATTCAGGTGGCATAGCCCTGCTTGTTTCGCTTGATGGTTTGCAAGCTACACGTCTAGAATTTGACCATGTTGAGAGCATGTCTCCCTTCGCCCCTCCCAATGAAATAAAAAAATTGCAAATTTTTATACAACATATAAGTAAAATCGCTACATTTCATTGTAATATTCTTTTTAATGTGGTTGTTTTAATATATTTATATACTTAACATAACATATAATTAGATATTAGTTTTTGATAAAAATTAAAATTTTTAAATAGTAGGTCAGGAATACTTCTATGAAAGAGGTTTTCATAGAAGTGATTTCGTGAAACCCTTTTTATTTTTGAAATGTTGATTATTTATGTAAAATTTAATCCATTTATTGTATTTAACCTCATTTATTAACTATGAAACTAAGTTTCATCCCAATCCAATATGTGGATAGGCCACATTTACTCAAAAATAGGTGCATTCATTTATAAATTATGAAAAATGCTTACATCTATTCACATGTGTATTAGAATGTAACAATACTTATGGAATCATTTGGACACATATTATTAATATTTTAGATGGTCTGGATATTGAAAAAACTATTTTAAAGTTGATATTTTAGCATTGAATTATTTTATTACGTTGATTTTACACATTTATAGATGAAACTCATATATAGTGCAATTTAAAAAATAAAAGAGTTTACAGAATACTGTAAATAATGCTAAGTACAATAGATGGAGTTAATTTTCTATCAACCACCAAGATTTTAAAATTGAGGGGATTTCATAGAAGAAGCGTTTTATAGAAGCGTCCCGAGTATTAGGTTGGCTCTCCAAATCCTGATCTCTACTTAAGTTTTATAATTCATCTTAGGTTGCTTTCATTTGAACGTCTGACAACTCTTTAAAAGTGTTGGAAATATGTGAAAAATAAGCAAAATCTATGTTTTGATGATTAACAAATCAATTTGAGTAAGTCTTGGCTACTACCATGTTTGTGGAAGTGTTTAAAGGATACACATTTGAAAAAAATAGAGCATGGAAGGATAAGTCGATTTCCAAGTTGACTCAGTCATCGACTTAAGGCCAAGTTGATCCCCAAGTCGACTCCAACATCGACTTCAAGGAGTCAAAACCGTCCAGAGTTGAAAATGGAAGAAGAGCTGGTGAAGTCGCAAGCCAAGTCGACTCCACTTGCGACTTGGGAATCCAAGTCGCAAACGAAGTCGACTCCGGCATCGACTTGAGATAACAAAATCACTCCAGAGCTGAATTTGGGGCAGGAAAATACCGAAGTCGCAGATGAAGTCGACCCCAAGTTCGACTTGAAGTTTTCAAAGTTCAAAAACACATGTTCAAGCTCATTCCAAGATCAACTTGAGTTCTATCGAGACCAAATCAAAGATGCAAGCTCATTATCAACTTAAGTTTTTCAAGTCCAAGGCAAAGCTTCAAGCATATTTCAAGTTGAAGAAATTCAAGAATTGAAGACCAATCCAAGTTCAAGCAAGATGCATAAACTCAGCCAAGAAGATTGTTCAAGATCTCATGGATTCAAGACTTGCAAAACATCGAGAAAATGAAAGCAAGCTAAAATGAAGACAATGACCTCAAAGGAAATGAAGGAACCAAGCAAACAAGTTTTCAAGTTCATCAACCTTCCTGCCGAGGTGAAGTCGCACACTGAAGTCGACTCCACCTGCGACTTGGGTCAAGTCGATGCCCAAGTCAACCCAACCTGGAACTTGAAGTTGCTATGGAAAGGCGAAGTCGCACCCGAAGTCGACTCCATCTGCGACTTGGGCGAAGTCGCACCTGAAGTCAACTCCACCTGCGACTTGGGTCGCAACGGTCAGAAATTATTCGAACGTTGGCGCATTTAATGCGCGCCACCTACCTTCAAACATTCGGATTCCCTCCAAAATTATAAAAGGCAGTCATTGTAGACGAGGGAGCAAGGAGCAAATCATTAAGTGTGCTTAACTCCTATCTTCAAGAGCTTTAAAGAGATCAAGCCAATCAAAAGAGGAAGAACTTTGCTTCAAACTGCAAGCTCAACTTCTGAATCTTCAAATCCTACATTACGAGTTCTTTTTGGCGTCAAATTGCTTCTACACAACTGTAATGTGTACATTTCTTTGTTATTTCATTTGTTTGTATTGAACTTTATTTAGTTTGATGAACTAAGATCAAGTGTAAGCAAAGTAGTGTGTGATTGGAGTGGAACTCATCACCTACTTGTGCTGAGAATTGTTGAAGCCCCCTAGAGCTGGAATCTAGAAGAGAGCAGTGGCTCTAATTGTATTTGAAGAATACAATAGTGGAACCCAAGTCACAAGGAGTGTGAGCTTGGAAGAGTGGATTACGAAGGTTGCCCGAACCACTATAAAAATCTTGCGTGCTTGATTTATATTTCTGCTCTCTACATTATATTGCTTTCGACTTCATTTCTTCTATCAAGGGGATTAAACTTTCAAGGGGATAAATTTTTAAGTTACCAAAAAATTTTTAAGAACCCAATTCACCCCTCCCCTCTTGGATTTTGCTATTAACTCGGAGCCAACAAAAAGAACTCCTTTCATTAAAAAAAATTTCTCATAAGGTAATCATAATTTCTCATATATTTAAAATTTATTCAAGAATATAATTAAAAAGTACAATATTTTTATTCATGTCAATAATTTTAAACTTATTTTATTTATTTCAACTATCTTAAAATATTTAATTTATGTCCATGCTATTATTATTCTTAATTCTCCTTAACTATACTTTGTATATACATCCTACTTTCGAGGATGACAAACAATATTCTGAAAGAATAAGCGGGCTAGTTGGAGCTCTCAAAGAGCATATTGATTTCTCATTATTAGTTTTAATATAACAAAAATCTATGAAAATCTAAAAATAGCATACAATTAATGTTTAATTTTTATTCTAAAATATGAAAAGTTATTAAAGTTTTCAAAATTTATTCCAAAGTCTAGAAAATACATTAAAAGAACATCAAATTTTATTTTTAAAAATATTTTCAAACTATGAAAATATTTCTTCAAAATAATAAATATGATTAAAATATATAAATTTTCGTATTTTAAGTTTCATATTTTATATTAAAATTATAACTTTTCAAAAGTTTAAAAATACCTCTATGTTTAAAAATCTAAAAAATGTATAAATTTATTCCAAAGTCTAGAAAATATATTAAAATATCATCAAAATTTTATTTTTAAAAATATTTTCATATTATGAAAATATTTCTTCAAAATAATAATATTATTAAAATCTATGAATTTTCGTATTTTAAGTTTCATATTTTATATTAAAATTATAACTTTTCAAATTTTTCAAAATACTTCTATGTTTAAAAATTTTTAAAAATATGTATAAATTTGTAAAAATAATAAAACTTAGTTTATATATTAAATAAACTAGTATACAAAGAAAAAGCAAAATAATATTCAAATGGGTTGATTAAGGTAGATTAAATAATTTGTTAAATTTTAATTTGGGTGAATAGTATTATTTCTCCAAGATAATTTTGTTATTTGTTTATCATGCCATTATTACAAAATGATTTTCCTCACTCCACGTAATTGTTTTTTGTTGTTTGGCAGTGAGGAATCTCAATCTTGAATGGCAGTTGTTACTTCTGATATATCCGAAAATCTTCATAGATACTCATCTGAGAGAGATGGAGCAGAGACAACTGTAGCGAAAAAATGCATTTACTAGTTATTTGGTTGCATTTACCATCACTGTTATATTTTTCATCCAAAATTTTCTATTTATAACATGATAATTCCTCTTGTACCCATAAAAATTGCACATAATTCCTAATATACTCACAACATTACATAAATTATTTTGATACCCAAAACATTTCATTTTAAATTTTTTCCATACCTACACCATTAAAACCATAACCATTTATCTTATTAAAAAGTCGATTTTGTCCTTTTAAATTTTTTCTAATAAAAATAACTCAACCTTAATATGACTTTCAAATTATTGAATATCTTATATTAATGATTTACTGCTATTCATTGAATCATGTTAAGGCTAAATTATCATCAATTAAAAAATTTACTAGCATCCACTAGAAGACCCTTTTCACCACGTTTGCTTTCTTTTTTGTTTTTTTGTTTTTTTGTTTTTTTGGGAAGTGCATTCACGAAGATTTCCCGGCAAACCACCACTAGTAGCTGCATATGTCTTTGTATATATGGTCAACAAATTGCTAGATATAAATTTATAAGTAGCAAGTTTCGTATTTGTATTCGGTGGACTATTGCTGAATTGATAGTTAGAAGTTTATAAGTAACAAATTAACAAAATGACTACTTATATTCATATTTATGGTAAAATTAAGTTATATTTTATTGGATTTAAAAAGTAAAAAGGTTGTATATATTACACATAAATTTATATCGTGTAAAAGTATAACCAATTACAATATTTCGATTAAAATAAATTTTACATTATAATTGTATAATTTATATTAAATAAATTATAAAATAATAAAACTGATTGAAAATTGTATTATATATGGTCAAAAATTACATAACAAAATCCATGTACACTAGGGATATACGTGGATGCTGCATGTCTTCGGGAAGTTTTACTGTTTAAATATTAAGCACACAGCCAAAAAATATTAATTAGAAAGCCAATTAAAACCGGAAGCATCCAAAGATGAGCATTGACCATAAATGCGCGTGACTGAAAAGAATGTATATATACGATGGATGACATCATCACAGACACGAAATTCATTTATGGTGATTACAATATTGGGGATTGCATCAAGTATGATGAATCAACAGGCCAGCGCATGTGCTGATTCTGATATCGGAGATCATGCTTGTGGTGATGATTATAATATTGGAAATGGAATCGATTATGGTTGACTAACAGGGGATTTTTTGCATGGTAAACTCTCTAACTTTGGCCAATTGCTTTCCAAACCCCTAAGTTTGGCCGTTTTCTTATTAAACCCTGCGAACTTTCAGCTTTTGCATTTTGAACCCCGGGGCATAATGGCGTTTCAGAACACGCATATTCAAAGGGCTTGCACGTTCAATTTTTTGGAAATCCCAAAAATGGCCTCGTAAAAACCCATCCCTTATAAGAAATCCTCAGTTCATTTCTAAGTAAAAAGAAGACGCACTTAGAAGAGTTGCTGAGCTGACGCGTGATCAAGAATGGATGCCAATAGGTATTTTGTATTTTATTTTCAGAATTTGGGCAACATATTTTATTTCTCCATACCATTGTTTCAGCAAAAATGACATTCAACGGTCTATCGAATTTTTCAAATGGGTATGTGAGCCGCTGTTGTACTCAACAATTTGGAAATTCGGATCCCTACAAACATGAGAGTTTATCTTAAAGGCATTTCTGATTTTTACCATTTATGAAAGTTTTTCAAGATTTTTTCAAGTTTGGTTGAAATGTAATCATCCAGATTCCAGTTAAAAACATTTGTGGTTAGATTCTAAACATGACTGCTTACTTTGGTTTAAATACATCTCTTGCAACTCATGTAATGATCCATTGAATTGAGTTGAATATTTTTTTTTACAACATGTTAGTTTGTGTTAAATTTGTTGAAACAGGAATATTCCTAGCTAGATCAAGAAAATTCATTGTCCATGTGGAATGAGAATGTGACAAAGTGTTCTTATCAAGGACAAAAAAGAATCCAAATAGGTGGTTTTATCGCTGCTCGAAACGAGTAAGAATAAAATATTACCTATAATTGTAAAAATATTACCTATAATTGTAATTGAACATATTCATGCTAGTCATACATATTAAGCTATTATTGTAATTAATCATAAATATTTCTAATGCAGGATATAAAAAATTGTAATTTCTTTCATTGGTGTAATGAATATGAACTCAATGTGGAAGAGTCGTTGGTAGAAAAAAGTATAATAGAGGTCAAAACTGAATGCAGCAGTAGCAGCTTGAGGGTAGAATTAGAAAATGTGAAGAGAGAATTAGCTGAAATGAAAAAAAAAAAAAGCCAAGCTGATGAAATTACTAAGGAAATGAGCAACCTAACCATAAATATTAATGTTTACAGTTCCCCTAATATGAAGGGATGAATTGTGTTTGATTGACAGTATGTTTGTTGGAGTATGGATATTTTTGATGTATTAATGTAATATTTTTTGTTGAACATGTAGTATGGAGACTTATATTTTTCTTTCTTGAATGACCAATGGACCGTTTATCTTTCCCATTGGGTTCCTATTTAATTGATAGTCTTTAATTTAATACAATTGCTACAAATAAGCTAATGTCTTTGAAGCACACATGGGAAAATGAATTATTTTGGAATGCCCAGCTGCAGCAGTAGCAATAGACTTTCTATTTAAGAAGCACTATCAAGATAGCAAAGAATCGATATGCAAAAATTTGTAGGCAGCTTGCATCCAACCTAAGATAGCAAAGAAATACTAGTAGTAATTGTACCCTGTACATAGGATGCAATTGATAATGCTATGGCTACATCTCGAATGATGCATTTACTGTACCTTGTAACATCTGATGAAGGCGAGTAAATTGAAGTGTCTTTTACACAAAAGATTAGCTAAAGTCTATTTGTGAAGCAAATACAAGTAGTCAACAAATTCATACACCATGTCCATATCCATCACAAAATAATGCTACATAGGATATTGTGAGGTATTAACTAACTTAACTATCTTAATCAAAAATTCATAATTTAGATATATAAAAACATCTCAACTACATGAGTTTTCATTGTGTGGCTGCTGCGAAAAATGCTCTCTTTCGAGCTAGAGTCTTCATTTTCCGTTGAATCGGTTGTGGAATTGGTTGTGAAGATGATGGACCATGGGAGGCTTGTGACATTTCTGTTTGCGTGGAATTTTGACTTTGAGAGTGTGATGGTGAGGTTCTCATTGGTGGTGGTGGTCGGCTTGTGGAACCTTGCTTTGTAATAGGACACCCTCTTCTATTATGGCATTCTCCTTTACACATACTACAATGTATCTTCCTACTTGTTCGTTTAACATGCTGAGATGGTCCTTCTTCTTGCCCTCTCCTTCTTTCAGTTTGCTTTCGGCCTACTATTTTTTGAATATCGGGTGGGAGCAATACCCTATCTAAGAATGACAAAAAACTAATTAGATAATTTATACTATTAAGTAAGAAAAAACTTAACCAGATAACAAGCAAGAACTAAGCCAATATGAAAAACTTACTATCCATATTTGGGTCCCAAAAGAGTTGGCTTGGCATAGCATGGAATCCATGACTATAAGTCTTCAGGTATGCGTCCATAGTATGAAACCATTTACAATAAGAAGTTGGGTCCTCCCGCTTCTACAGCATAACTCGAAAAGCATGAAGACATGACATTCCTTCTAACTGTCACTGCCTGCAACTACATTTCCTTTGTGAGTATTGAATAACATGCCTATTCTTACCAAAGGAGACTTCAAACTCTTCATTCTCACAGTGTAGGAAAGTTGCCCTCCTTCCATGTTGTCCAATTGCCTCCAAATTCCTTAGGCATTTCCCTGACAAAAGTGCATT
>JAXCLR010009946.1:0-13308 GCA_035584095.1 Annona squamosa | reverse complement strand
AATTTTAAATAGAGTTTTGTAAATCAACAAATAAGATCAGAAACCTTGATACAAAATTCTTTAAGTTGAATAACAAAAAATATAAAATCCAAATATTTCTAGTTTAAATAGTTCGCAAAAACTAAAATACAATACAAAACAAATCTTACATAAAAAATCTGTTGGGAGTTGAACTTAGTCATATCACTTTTGTTTCGTCAATCACATTCCATGGCCATTAAGCATTGAGAAGGCTGAAAAAAAAAAAGGAGAATAAAGAAGAGCAATTCGGTTATTTTAACATCTAATTTCGGTAGACTTATAGTTCGTTGTTAGAGTGTATTGCGACGAGTTGGTTTATGACTTTTCATGTACAAGAGATGTGCACTACTAAGGGAGTATTTTAAGAATTTCATTTTAAGAATTAATTTATAGGCTTTGACTTGTAATAAATGTGTGCAATTGAATTATCATTTCATGCTAGAGCATTGGACAGTCTCGCTTCTATGAAATCTCTTTTTTATATAATTCTCTCTATTTTTAAAATTTTAATGGTTAATGAAAAATTCATTCCACTTATCATGTTTAACATCATTCACAATATCCTGAAAACTCTTTTATTTTTTTCAATTTTATTGTATATAGCTCCCTTTTATAAATGTATAAAATCAATGTAAAAAAAAGTTCAATGCTAAAATACCAATTTCAAAATATTTTTTCAACATCTAAACCATCTAAAATATCAATGTTATATGAATAATGATTCTATAAAGTATTATTACATTTTAATATATGCGTGAGTGGATCTAAGCATTTTTCATAATTTAGACATGAATATGTGTATGTGTGTGTGTGTGTATATATATATATATATATATTGGTTCCGCTTCTATGTAACCAGGAAGTGGATCTATACAACCCTTTTGAAATCTAAGATTTTGATCTTTAATGGAAAATCCAATCCATTCATTATATTTAACATCATTTATTTAACTAGGAGACCAAGTTTCTTCGCAATCAAGTATGTTTATGGGCTACATTTGTTAAAAAATATATATTCATGTGTAAATTATGACAAACTCTTAAATCTATTCGCACATGTATTCAAATGTAATAATATTTTATAAAATCATTTATTCACATACAAATGATATTTTGGACATTTTAGATGTCAAAAATGCTACTTTAAAATTGATATTGAAGCAGATTTTGAATATTGATGAAAAATTTAATCCATTCATTGTATTTAACATCATTTGTTATATTCAATTTTCATCCCAGTCAAGTATATTTATGGGTCACATTTCTTACAAAACGTGTATATTCATGTGTAAATTATGAAAAATGCTTAAATATCAATTTTAAAATAGTATTTTTTGACATCTAAACTGTCCAAAATATCATTTCTATATGAATAAATGATTCTATGAAATATTATTACATTCTAATACATGAATAAATAGATTTTAGCATTTTTCATAATTTAAACATGAATATATATATATATTTGAACAAATGTAGCCCATAAACATACTTGATTGAAAAGAAACTTGGTCTCCTAGATAAACAAATGATGTTAAATATAATAAATGGATTATATTTTCCATCAAATATCAAAATTTTAGATTTTGAAGGGGTTACATGAGTCCACTTCTATGTAATCGGATTATATAAAAACTGAACTTATATATAGTTTTGATCAAATGTGGCCTATATACATACTTGATTTAGATAAAGCATTGTCTTTTAGATAAATAAGTAATGTAAAATACAATGAATGGATTGGATTGTAAATCAACCATCAATATCTTAAAATTTTGGGAAGTTATATTGGATTGCTTCTATGTAACCAGGTTGCATAGAAGTGGAGTCCTTTTTTTATTAGTGTATACTAAGAAAATTCTTAAAATGTTCCAAAGGAAGGCTATCAAATATTAACAAGAGAGATTATATACTCTTAAATTGTTGGTCCCGAATTTATGGCAAAACCCAAGAGGGGTGAATTGGGTTTTTAAAAAATTCTTTGGTAAATTAAAACTTAACCCCTTATAATTTCAATCCCTTTGATGAAACATAATATGAGATAGAGTGAAAGGGTGCAAATAAAATATAAAATGTAAACAATCAATCCACATAAGAGACAACAATATATAGTGGTTCAGGCAACCTTTCATACTCCACTCTTCCAAGCACACATTCGTTGTGTCTTAGGTTCCACTATTGTATTTTCAATACAATCTAGAGCACCCGCTCTCTTCTAGATTCTAGATCTAAGGGGCATATATAATAATCACTTGTTGGTGAGACCAACTCCAACCAAAAAGTCTAATATATTGGTGAGACAAACTCAAACCAATCAAGCAAAACCTGTTAGTGAGATAAACTCAAATCAACTCCCTGTTTTGCTTCTTCTTGAATTCGATCTCCAACATGGATTCAAAGCAACAATACAAAACAAATAGATAAAAGAGAATTTATACTTTGCAACGTGTATTCGATAAGCTCCAGAAGCTCCTTGTCATATGGAGATGATAATCTTGTAAGCGTACTTGGAAGTAGTAACACTTGAAGCTTCAATAGTTATTCAAAAAGACTTCAACACTTTAGAATAATGGAAGGTATAAGCTTATCTTGTGTTTTTCTCTTTCTTTCCTCCTTTTCTCTTCTCTTCACGTTCATACATAAATGGTATATATAAAGGAAAAATGATCTAGCTGTTTGGAGTGGAGGTTCACGTGCATCTAGAGCTCCAATGTTTGAATTTTTGACCATTACGAGTTAAAGTTGCAAGTGGAGTCAACTTCAGATGGGTGAAGTCGAGTTGGGATGCGACTTCGTCTTGTTAAAACTTGCTGTCCACTTGCTGTCTAGAATTCTGTCTTTGAAGTCGTAAGTGAAGTTGACTTGAGATGAGTGAAGTCGACTTGGGATGAGACTTCACTTTCTCGTCTGTTCGAAGTCGCAGGCGAAGTCGACTTGGGTCTGGGACTTCACTCAAGTCGCAAGTGAAGTCGACTTGGCTGTGAGACTTCACTTTGTTGGACTTGCAATACATGAACTTGACCTGTTGAAACTTAAATTATTTTTCATTTTTATTTTCATATATATAATTTGAGACAAAGTATTTGAGAACACTTAGACAAATTTATTAAATCTTTTTTAATGATATTTCAATTATTTGCTAATCATCAAATTAATCATTCTTAAAGCAAGCATATGATCAACATAAACATCAATGGAGATACAAAGGGTGTGTTTGGGAATGGATAAAACTTTTGGTGAAAAGTTTTAAAGAATAAAAGTTGTCAAATGATGTGATATGATAAGGGTAATGATGAAGAGTAAAGAGGATAAAGTTAAAATAGATAGGTTAGTTGTATAGGTAATTGTGTAGAAATGATTGAAAAGTAGAGTAGTTTGTATAGAAAGATGTAAAAAAATAATTAAAAAACAGAAGAGTTGTAAAGAATGAAAAGTTTTATATTAAAAAGTTTTAGGTGAAAACTTTTGGTTGTTGCCAAAAACACCCGAAGCTCCCAAACTGCTTAAACTCGAACTTGAAAACAAGAAAAGTTGCAAACAGAGGCAACGTCTTTGACCACCTACGCTAATTGCAAGTGGCATGATATCTAAAAAGCTAGATAACATTTATGGGTGTTTTTCCCTTTAATGTTTTCTTTCAGTTTTAAAGGTCATTTAGGCCTAGATGCTACAGTTAGGTGTTTTGTGGTGGCTGTCTTTTTTGGCAAGACAAATGTTATAAACAAAGCTACGGAAGAACTAGAACTACTTCATCTACTCTAACATTTTGATTTCATAGCATAACTAATTTGTCCTTCAGCCAAGTTCAACTTATGGTACATTGATGTCTTTATTCTTATGGTTTCCCTATATTATCTGAAAATGAATCAAGCCCCCCAAAAAAACGAAAAATATTAAAAAAATGCTACAGTCATGAATTTCTTTGGTGGGTAGAGATGTATTGAAAAAACCCCCTGAACGGGTCATAACATATATCAAAACTAGCTACTAATGCTTTTCATATTCCTTAATCATTGCTTTTGTTCCTACATTCTTTGATTCATACTCAGACGTCGATGTGGGGAACATTGTCCTGAATTCAACTTGCTACTGCAGCTCCATTGCCGCAGCACATTGCAAGTTCTATTTCATATAAATATCAATTCATAGTAGATAAACTAGCAACATTAGCGCTATTTTGATAACCTCATTTACAATTTCTATTAGCTTTTTCATAATTCCTTAGAAGCATGTCAATACAACAAGAACTCAGCTATCTTCAATGCAAGCTCAATCAGGCATCTAATTTTGTTCAATGTATTCTATACAGCTAGTGCATGGTACTGAGGAGGTTGTCCTATGGCCAAGGATCCATGAAATCAAAATCCAACAAATTTTCAATTTTCAGAGACTTGAGCTACATCAACATAATGCCAAGGTTTGTCCTCTACCCCAAGACCACATGGATAAGTTCAATGTTGGAAATGAGAGATGTAGAATATGAGTAATATCAATTAGAGGTTGACAAATTAATTTTTTATTTCCCAATATTATGCTAATGGTATGGCTACCCTACATAGCCACTAGCAGTGGACCATGGCGAAAGCCCTCTCTCGTGGAAAAGGTTTTTCCAAAATTAGAAAATGCTTTTTACCAAGATTAGAATGATTTCTTGTCAATGTCTTAGAGTTCTCTCTTTCTAGTTTATAAAGTGTTGGATCACTGTTTATAATATAATATAATCTTTTTCACTCACCACAAAAGTTTAAATAGTTTTTAGCATTTCGTGCAGCAGATGCCACAATGAGCCTGAAATCACAACTATTATCACGTGGAACATAGAAGTGAAATTTTCTAAAAATCTCTTCAGAGCCATGTGACTTGATACTTTTTATATAACCCACCTATTTATATATCCAATTAAGACACAAATGTTAAACTTAGTAAGAAAAAGGAATGATAAGGTTGGTAAGCAGGCTGAAACGTTTGTTGTTCTCTTTTAATGTGAGATGAAATATAAAAAATTAATCCAACATTAAGAGTTTATCACGGCCTTTGTCTTCCAAAATATCACAATAAGTTTATCATTTAATATTTAATAAGCTTGGAGATATCGTCTGCTGAGGTGGATACAACCCATCCTAAGAGAATTAAATTTTAGACAGAGTTTTGTAAATTTAATATCGATAGAAAGTATCAAAAACCTAATACAAAATTCTTTATATTGAATAATAAAGAATTAACCAAAAAAATATAAAATTAAAAATTTTCTAGCTTAAATAATTAAAAAAACTAAATACAGTACAAAACAAATTGCGTGCATGATTATTTTCTTCATCAAAATTTTTTTCTTTCCCTTTTTTATTGCTCTGGTCTCATCATTTCCAACCAACTTGGTAATTTACAAGTCCTCAAAGTTTATAAAGTTGGGTAATGCTGAAATTTACAACTTTACCAAAAATTCACTCAATCCATGATTTACAAACATGCTTCATTTGTTTTTTTTTTTTTTTGATGAAAAGGACACCCTATCCTCCCACCTCTCCGTTCGGAGGGAGGGTGGGATAGCGGAGACCGAGCAATTCATTGCCAAA
The DNA here is from genome assembly GCA_035584095.1 of Annona squamosa. Taxonomy (NCBI): domain Eukaryota; kingdom Viridiplantae; phylum Streptophyta; class Magnoliopsida; order Magnoliales; family Annonaceae; genus Annona; species Annona squamosa. Next base: position 7,714 of record JAXCLR010009946.1, on the reverse strand, counting down.
AAATTGTCTGTACAAAGTTTTTTCAAAATAATTTGGGGTGGGTTACCCCACCACACAAGACCACCCGTGCCAAAAATAGATACAAAATCAGCTAAGGTATGGGCAACAGTATTGCCATGCCTTAGCACATGGAGAAGAGAATAGAAAGGAAATGAAGAGAAAAAAGATTTAATTTCCTCAATGGTCGCCCCGACTGGTGAGAAAATTTGCTCATCCTTCTGAATGTAGTTGACAAGAAGAAGAGAATCAGTTTCAAACTGCACTTTCTTCAATCCAAGTCGAATCGCCCATTTAATTCCCAGGATGAGCGCCTTCGCCTCCATACAGAGGGGACTCATAGTACCCCTGAGCCTCCAACCTTTAGCTCCCACAAACTGCCGTTAGAGTCCCGAATAATCGCAGCACACCCCAGCGCATGAGTGTCAGCATGTCTCCTCGCATCGACATTCATCTTGAGGTAGCCGTCCGGAGGTTTCACTCATCTGACCGCTAAGGGTCTGTCCATCAGCCCATCCAGAATAAGGAGTTTTGCTCTCATTGTTTGCTCGAGGAAATCGGTGCACCACTCAATGATGTTTCCAAACGATGGCGGTACGCCCTCCTCCCTGTATTTGTTGCGCATGAACCAAACCCGCCAGCAAAATGTGATGAGGAAGGCAAGTCGACCCTGCCTATTGGATGAGACCATGCCACGGAACATATCCTGGATCGTTCCCGAATCAACTGACATTGTGGCGGCTTTCTCGAATGCCGCCCTGATGTGGTGACAATTCATGAATAAATGAGTGGCGTCTTCAGTCTCCGATCTACAAAACAGACAAAATGTGTCAACATCAATGTTTCTCATCGATAAGTTATACCTGGTTGGGAGGGCATCTTTGAATAGTCTCCATCCAAATATCATGATTTTGCTCGGGAGCTTCGTCTTCCAAATGGCCTTGAACACTGTAAGATCTGATTGGTTTGTCATAGTCCCGTTCAGCATTCTGTAGGCGGACCTGACAGAGAAGCACCCATTGGGTTCGTGTTTCCAAAACAGCCTATCCTCCTCGAGTCGGGTAGGAAGAGGAACCTGACACACAATTCTCCAGCCCTCCTCTCCCGCCGCCACAACTCTCTCTCTGATCCACCTGTGCCCCGCTTCGTTTATGAAAAACTTCACTTTCACATCATCCGAGATATTCCGTGGGAGAGGACCCACAATGGGCATACGGTCCTCCATCCATACGTCCTTAAAAAATTTGACCCGCTCACCATTACCAATTCGCCACTGGAAACCGTCCCAGATCAGCTCCATAGCCTTTGTGATGCTTTTCCAGGTGAAGGAGTCAGAAGCTCTAGGAATTGCACTCCAAATATCGCCACTAGGAAAATATTTTGCCTTGAGAACCCTGTGGCAGAGAGAATCTGTTTGCGACATGAGGCGCCAAGCTTGCTTGCCAAGAAGAGCAATATTAAACAGATGTAACTCCCTAAATCCCAGGCCGCCTGATAGCTTCGATGTGCACATATCCCTCCAGGCGACCCAACACATCTTCCGTTTGTTCTCCGTTTCTCCCCACCAGAATTTGCTTATCATCCTATTAATTTCGTTGCAAAAAACTTTTGGGAGCATAAAGATGTTCATCGAGTATGTCGGAATAGCCTGGGCCACTGCTTTGATGAGAACCTCCTTCCCCCCATGAAAGGAGTTTGCCCTTCCACCCTTGAATTTTGTTCCAGATGCGTTGCTTGAGACCTTTGAACATGTGGTTTTTGGCTCTGCCAAGCCAAGCCGGGAGACCCAAATAGCGGTCCAAACTCTGGCCCGTAGTTCCCAACAAGTGGATTAATTCAATTCTCACAGAACTGCTAACATTTGGGCTGAAAAAAAACAGCAGTCTTCTCGACATTGACCACTTGGCCCAACGCCTCCGCATATTATTGAAGAATAGCCATGAGATTTTGAACATTCCGCCTTGTCGCCCTGATAAATATAATGGCATCATCCGCAAAGAGAAGATGGGTGATGGGCGGTCCTCTTGGATTTAGTTTAATGCCAGTGATTTTCCCACTAATTGTCTCACCAGCAATAAGAGCGAAAAGACCCTCGGCACATAAGATGAAAAGATATGGAGATAACGGATCACCTTGCCGTAGACCTCGCTGTGGTGTGAAATATCTTGACTTGAAGCCATTAACATTGACCCTCTATCTCACCGTAGAAATGCAGCTCATTATCCATCCAATCCACACCGGCCCAAAATTCATTGCTTCCATAATGTGTTTTAAGAAGTCCCACTCCACCCGGTCATATGCCTTGGACATATCGAGTTTGATAGCCATTTCCTGCTTCTTACCTAACCTTCGCCTCCTCAAAGAGTGAATGACCTCGTAGGCCACTAACATGTTATCAGAAATTTGCCGCCCCGGTATGAAAGCACTCTGATATTCACTGATAATGTCATTGAGGCATAACTTAACTCTGTTGGCCAGAACTTTTGCCAAGATCTTGTATGCTACGTTACAAAGACTGATCGGGCGGAAATTTGCTAAAGACTGGGCACCAGCCATTTTCGGGATCAGGACGATAGTGGTAGCATTGAGCTTTCGGACCTGCCTGCGTTGGCTCTCAACATCCGATTGTTCCATGAATTGTTTGCACCAAAGATAGATGTCATGCCCAACAGTTTGCCAATGTTTTTGAAAAAACCCCGCTGACATACCATCTGGCCCGGCGCCTTTGTTGGGCTCATCAACTTGACTTCTTTGACCACTTCCTCAAATTCGAGAGTTCTAGTCAATGAAATCCTCTGCTGATCCAAAATTTTTGATGAAATAGAAGCATTCAACCAGTAACTATTCGATGAGTCAGAGGAAGAGAACAGAGAAGAGAAGTGAGACACAGTCATTTCCAGCATCTTGTCTTGATCACTGACCCATTGCCCATTATGATCCATTAAGCCCTCAATAGAATTGGCCCTTCTGCGATGAGACGTCATATTGTGAAAGAACTTCGTGTTCCTGTCCCCCTCGTGCAGCCAATGGGTCTTAGCTCTTTGCCTCCATAATTGTTCCTCGTCGCCGAGTAGAAGATTAATTTGGGCTTTAGTACGGTTAATAGCATCATCTCTATGGTCAGTGGGGTTCTGAGCCATAAGAGAGGCTAGCTCCCGTTGCCTTCGATCGATGACTTTCCTGAGATTCCCCCGTTTCCGACGGTTCCATTTAGTTAGGTCCATGCTGCAGGATTGAATCATCCGATCGAGGGGAATCTGACCAGAGAGGCCGAAACTCTGCTGCGAGGTCCATGCATTATTAACGATCTGATAGGTTTCCTTATCTCTAGCCCAGAACAGTTCATAGCGGAATTCCCTTGGGGGTTTGCTTCTGCGTGTCAAAGTGTTCAATATCAACCAAAGAGGACAATGATCCGAGTAGTTCGCCGCAACATGGAAGATTTTTGCATGAGGGAATAAAGCCAACCAATTTGGCGTTGCTACACCTCTGTCCAGTCTGGTTTCTACCCGTTGAGAACCCCTGCGATTGTTGCTCCACGTCATAATTGGCCCCACAAAACCAATATCCGCCAAGTCGCACACATCCAAAGCATCACAGAATGAATCCATTTGATGTTGAGGTCGAAATCTCTGGCTGAGATACTCATCCGGCCCCGTGACCTCGTTGAAGTCGCCCATTACTATCCACGGGGCCCCCATCCTCTCACTAAGAAGTCTCAGAAGCTGCCAGGTATGAACCCTCAGATGCGGTTCAGGGTGGCCATAAAGTCCTGTGAGCCTCCACCCATTAATCATTGCATCAATGTGGTGATTTGAATAGCTCTTAATAACAACAGGAAGATCGTTCTGCCAAAGTAATGCAATCCCGCCCCTTCTATCCGTAGAATCGGCCGCCAGACAACAATCAAACTTGAGCTTATACCGAATTCCTTCCATTTCCATTGAGGTCCTCTTCGTCTCAGAAAGAAAAATCAAACAGGGAACTTTTTGCTTGACAAGGTCAAGGAGACAGCGAATTGCCCGTGGGTTCCCAAGCCCACGGCAATTCCAAGCCAGGATAGACATGTTACTCGAGGTGGGCCTGAGGAACCCCCTCAGACACCACCTCCTTATCTTCAGGAAATTTCTCCCCTTTTGGCCGTTTGGGACTGGTGTTGGGCTCCTGCAGCTCCCTATCTGCCCTTCATTTGAGAATTCCCCCCTTCGGTAACAAACCTTGACCGCCTGCCGGGCTGGGTTTTGCCCCTCCCGCCCTCCTTTTCCATCTGCCCCTCACATGTGCATTTTCTGTCCTTCCCACTTTGGACGGGCCATTCATACAAACTCCTTGAACTTCAATGCCTCCCCTTCCCAACATTTCAGCACCAACGGTTGAAGGAGAGGCTTGAGGCCTAACTGAAGCCATGCCAATTGAAATCTCCTGCATAGAGGCTTCGCAGATTTCCTCTTCCATCGCAGATTGTTGTTGGTGGGAGAAGATCCTTGCCATCTGCCATGGCTCCAGCCTTGTTGGCAAGCGATTCAGAGAAGCATTCCGGCCCAACTGCTCAGATTGAGGTGAACATCTCGGGTCTGCACTTATTTCATACTGCATTAGGATGTGGTTCTCCTTAATGGTGCCCTGATCGCTGGATGATGGCAGCTCATGCCCAGGACGCCACTGTCGCTGGTGATCTTCTGATTGGTCACACTGCCGCTGGTGACCTTCTGGTTGGTCACGTGGAGGGCCCCAAGGTTCCCTTCCATCCTGATCGTCTCTTGCCTGTTCAGCCGAGCACAGCGCCTGTTCATGTGTTGGGTTTTCCCCAGAAATCTGTGCCATTTGCGTGTCGGGTTGGCTGACTTGAGGAGACGCCTGTGACTCTATTTGGGAGTTGGGTTGCTGGCCCTGCAATGTAGGCAAACCACGCTGATTAGGCATCGGTTTCGCCACCCACTCATCATGAGTAGTGAGTCGATAATGGTAGTCCCGTGTAGAGATATTGCTCATTTGCTCTTGGAACGGCTGCATCTCCCCACATTGCTGTTGGTTTGTGACGTGAGTCCCCGAAGCATCTCCACTGGCTATCTGATCAGCATCGACCCTGTTTAACTCGCCCAAGTATTTCTTTGGGGATACCCTACTTCCGGACCCCAAACTGTCTCTAGCTCGCATTGGCTTGATTCCCACTCTCAACGCACTCCCATACGGCAGATCTGCTTCGATCACGGTATCGGTTCTATCTCCCAATTGCTTGCAATCCTTAAACGCATGTCCCATGATCCCGCATTGGTAGCAGAATATCGGAAGCTTTTCGTATTGGAATGGAATCCATGTTCTCCCCTGCTTCCCCACTCGAATGAACAAACCTCTTTGGATCGGTTTCCTACAGTCAATCCATGCTTTCACTTTCAGCTCCATATCAGATGCTTCAATGGTGTCAACAGCTTCAAAAGTCTCGCCAATTCGACGTCCCAGCTCAAGTTTTTCTACTAGTTGAGGGATTCCCCTGTTATGCACCCATATAGGCATTTTTGCAAGCATAACATGGGCAAGGTCTATAACCTCGTTCAAATCCATGATGACCACCAACTGTCTGTCGTACAGCCATGGTCTCCCTGCGAGGACCCTCTTCTTGTCTTCCTGGTTGGAGAAGACCACCTTGTACAGGTTCTCTCCCAAATCCACGAAGTGCAAATTGCCTGTAGGTCGCCAAAGCCTCCTCATCATGGTTTTTAGCATCTCTCTATTGTACTGCTTAGACGACCAAACCGAACACAAGCACGCCGCATCTGCTCCCGGGGAAATTTTCCTTATTGCTGACCCAGAAATCGTCATAGTTTGTAGCTCCTCCTGGAGGAGATCCTCCACGCTCGGGTTCATGGCCAATGTTCCCTGTTGAAGACACTCCGTCGCCCAGACTTACCTCCCTTTGCACCTGTTCTTTTGCCGTAGCAGAAGCCCCTCTAGCTCTTCGAATCTTCGCCGGCTTGATCACTTCCCTCTTCTCCGGCGGATTTCTAGACCAGGACCTCCACCCGGCGCCGAAGCAAGAATAAATCGCCTATTTCGGGCCACGGGGGAAAGGACTCAGAGGGTGGTCCACGTCCGTGATAACATGCTTCATTTGTTGCATGAAGAGATATATGGAGTATTCAGTAGCCTAAAATTATTAAATAGTGATCTGCAGGTACCATAGGTTGGTAAGAAAGTGAAGTTGATGAATAATTGCATTAGTACTTATTTCTTGGTGTATGGTTATTTAAATTGTAATTCTTCTCACATTTTGTCTTCCTTTATATATGGATTTCAAGACTTGAAATGCACCAGCTTCCCACGTTTACTTTGATAGCAAGCAATAATAATTCATTAAGCTTCCCATTACTCCTAGATACAACCATCTGCTTAAATATATAGCTGCAAATAACGAAGTTGCCAAGATTAGTTTCACAATTTTTTAATACAATTTCAACCCACCCGAGGCAACAAAAAATTGTTTACCTTCCGAAATTTGACAGTTTTCAATGGCTTTTGGGTTCTACCTACCTTGATCATTTCTTAAGGGCATGCAGGAAGAAAATTTATATCAGATTTTGAGGATTTTCTTTGGTTCTTCGGTTCTGCTTTTCTCATTTGTATCTAAGGAGCTTTGAAAATATATTCATGTTTTGAAAGCAGCCAAAGACTAAGGGTGTAAATAGGGTTAGTTTCAACCAAACCCGACTAATTTAACTCAATTTATAATATAATATGGTTAGGTAAAAAATACATTATATAACTATAATAGAACCAACCTGGTTATAAAAGTGAGTTGGTTTGAGTTAGATGATTGTCAACTTGAATCGATTGATTTCATATATTATTGTAAAATATAATAGGTTATTAAAAAGTAGTCATACATTCGCATAATAAATAAGAATTAACAAGATATTACTACTTGAAACAAAATTATTTAACAATTATATTATTGTATAAGTCATAAATTGAAAAGTATTCCATAAAAGGATTAATTTGTATTCTTTCATACAAATTTATATTTTAAAATAGATTTAATTAAGCAAAATGTTTTTAAATATTATATTTTTATTAACTTGATTTCTAACCCAAACCAAATAAATTTTTATAGGATTAAAATAGGTTTAGGTTAATGTGTAAAAAATAGAGTTGAAAGTAGGATTGTGTTTAATCCAAACTACTTCAAACTGATCCTATTTATACCCTTAGCCAAAGTACTTTTCCATTGAAAAGAAACTTCCAGTGAAGAACCCAATTAGCGGTACATCTTTTCTTTGACTTCCAGGTTATAGCACCCTATAAGCTTACACTCATTAACTAACAGTAACCACATTGTGAAAAATCCTAATTTAGTTCATAAAAATTCGGCAACATCTCTCCCAAATTATGTTACATATAAGCAAAAGAATTCATGCCCAAAATCATAAGATGGTCTAATTATATATAACCCTCCCTCCTAGTCATCCTTTGAGTTCTAACTCTCTGTTAGGCCTTGTTATCATACTTATCATTTAACAAAATATCACATAAATAGCGCAAGTCTGGTCAAAGTCAGTAAGCAGGATAGGAATCCATCCTCGATATGACATTCGTCTTTAGCAAATTTAATTGCATAAGTGGACTTTTCATCTTGCACAAAACACTGCCCAAATAATACCACCAGGATCAGCCAAAGTTGTCGTGTTTATGATGTGAATACTTGGTCAAAGTAATAAATCAA
>JAXCLR010009945.1:0-13334 GCA_035584095.1 Annona squamosa | reverse complement strand
ATGAAAGGCACTTCCCGCACGGATGATCCCAAGCATCTGCTCCACCTATTTCATTCGAATGTCTTTCCAGACGTCTATGGCCCAAATTTTCAGGCCTCTGCTGCTGATTTGAAGCCAATTCCAAGCGCAAAGCAGCTATTGGCGGCAGGATTGGAGTTTAGAAGCAGCAGCGCGGACAACTTGTCCATCACATTCGAAGATGGGGCTGTTACAATTCCACATCTTTCCATCGAAGAGGACACCTATTCGCTCTTCTACAACCTTATCGCCTTCGAGAAACTGTATCCTTATGTCCGTCCGCATGTCATGGCTTACACCCTTTTCATGCGTTGCCTCATCAACTCCGCAGAAGACGTAGCGGTGCTGTGCAGCAAAGGAATCATCGACAACTGGTTGGACAGCGATGAAGAAGCAGTGGATCTCTTCAAAGAGCTTGGAAGTTCTGCGGTCGCTGTTTATCCCAACGAAGTTTACCTGACGGATGTCATTTTGCTAATAAACCAATACTGTAGCATCCGCAGCCATGGTAGGCAGAGATGGAACTTCGGACATGGTAATTTGAATTATACATCGCGGGCCATCTTTTCTGTAATCCTCGTTCTTCTGTTCTTAGAAACCATTTTCGCAGTGCTTTCATACTTCAGCCACCGCGCTGCGCGCTAGCTGGAGGTAAAGATGATGTCTTCTTTCTATGTTCGTAACAATGAAAATGTCGTTGGATGTTTCCAATTTGGAAAATGGGCTATTGGCAAATATACCTAATTTTACCTTAATTTCAAACATACTGATACATTTCCAAAATTCCAAATATACCCACTATACTTTAATTTAATCTCAAAAATTTTCGAAAATGTCTGTTCCGTGGGCTAAAGTCATTTAAGAATGTATAAAATTACTAATACACCCCTCAAATTTAGGAAACAATTGAAAAAATAAATGTTATAACTCACTAATACCCTAATTGCACATGAATTTTAAATTTAAAGTACTTTAATTTTATTTTTTATATATTTCATCATTTATTATTTTACAACTGGGGTATTTTGAGATTTAAAAATTTTAACTGACAGTTTTTTATGGAATGTGCATTTTGAGAATAAATGCAAACGTAGCACATATATTTAAAAATTTGAAAACGTAATAAGTATATTTAGAATTAAAGTCAAACATTGTAGTTACATTTAGGAATAATCCTTGAAAAATCATACTCTACATCCGACTATAACTTGTCCAAATAAGAATCTTGTATATTTCATATTCTTTAATAGTTTTTCTTTTCTTTTTTTTTCCATTTGTATACGAGCCTAAGCTTAGTTAATATACTTTTTTATGAAAAAATTCAATAAATACTTAATCTACCAAAATGGATCATAAATTTTGTTTATATTTTTATGGCCTTATCTCGCACTTCCCCACACATGAAAAATGATAAAATTATTTACTTTTTGAAAATTTGTAAAAGATATGCATAAGAAATCAAAATTGGTAAATTTTGATATCTAAATTAAATATGTACACTTGAGCCCACATAAAAATATAAAATATTCAAGGTTGTTACTTGTAGTGCCCCCACCTACTACATCTCTATACATTGAGCTCGTCATAGGATTTCATGCTAGAAATCTCTTAAAAGTAGTGAAGTTCATAGCCTAGCTTGGTTTATACACCAAATAGTAAAAAAAGGTTGTCTAAATTTTTTTCTAATATTTGTAAAAATTTCAATAGCATCTCGTCTGTAACTAGAATGTTCCCTAAATACAAACATTTTGGTTTATACATCAAATGGTAAAAAAAGGTTGTCTAAATTTTTTTCTAATATTTGTAAAAATTTCAACAGCATCCCGTATGTACCTAGGACGTTCCCTAAGTACAAACATTTATCATATAACTCTTTACATCAAGAAATAACCTATATCACTTCATCATAATAACAAACACCCCTTTTTCTTCACAAATTGATTATAGTTACACTATATCTCCCATACTCCAAATATTTATCCATCATACACAATACATATACCCATACAATTCACACAAATTTAAAAGAAATAATACTACAAATATCTTCTACACCATACACAAAAAATATATATATAGTTCATACACACATCCAATAAACCAAATGAAAATCTAACACTTCAAAAGCTTGGCTTGTTACAAAACACGTTTAGACATACACAAGAGCCTCATATGACCCTTCACTTTACCGCCCTTCTACCCAGTAAAATCTTCGTAACTCTTGAAATCAAAATACTCTGCAACTGTTTAATAAAAGCGGTGAGTTTATAGAACCTAGTAAGCAAGCATTATCAAAAGGAAAAACTGTGAAAACCTCTATAGAATATTATATATGCATAAGAATGAAATACAATCACAACATACATCATTTAATGATATAATTTACTCTTTGGTAGGTGACACTTAGCAAGTCCACACACATACGCCGGGCGCATCAACTAGCCAATTTTAAAAACGAACTACCATCCAATTACAACCTTACCGAAGCTTTACATTCATTCACATAAATGGATTCCATTCACACAAATGGTCAAACGCATCTATATCATGAAAGTAGTTTGCTTGACTAATCATAAAGAAAAGATTTATTTTCAAAAAATAAAGTTCAAAAACATGTCTTAACAACGTAAATATATATACATAAATGATGAAAATAGGGTAATGGTCATTCCTAAATATTTTATTATTTGTATACAAATTTATTTAGAATATGTATGGAAAATGACTTGATTTGCGTATCTTTCTAAAGAAACATATAAAGCATAATGTGAACATTTTTCTTGCAAACATCATTTCTCAAAGTAAATGTCAAAACAGAAATCCTTATCATGACAATTCCTTGAATTCAAAAAAACTTGCTTACTTTAGAATCTAAAGCTGTCTTTCACTTTCTTTTTTCCTTTTCCTACCAAAATTTACAATTTTGACTAAGCATTCACTTAAATCACCCTGTATTGCATCCTAATTTTAATATATAATGATGCATTAATCCAAAAGCTAATTTTAGCTTTCACTGTTTTTTTCAAAAAAATCTCCGAGACTTCTTTGATGAGGAAAATATTTTCATTTGAACTTTCATTTTAATTTATATTACTATCTACCTTACATCAAAAATCACATAGACCATTTAAGGGCATGTACCCCACTTACATTTTTTTTTCATCCATTAAATGCCCAACTTAAGATATATGTTAGGCATAACAAAAACTATCTAATCATTCTTATAATGTATGAATTCACTACCTACCAATTTTGCATAAAATTCGGATACCTGTAACCTACCTACAATTTAACATAATACGTGCATAATTTTTTATTATATTTTCAGCTCTTCAAACATCTTAAGATTTATCTATAAATAATGTTTTAAGCCAAATACTTCAAAAGCATCATGTTTAACTCACGTTTTTGGAGCTGCTCAATTTCCGTGGGTTATGAAAAATTTTAATTTTTCTATTTTTATGAAAAATTTTAATTTTTCTATTTTCTACCTTGAATTAGGCATATTAATCTATAACTAAAATATTATAATAGCATTTACACCTATTATAACATGATTTGGAACAAGAAAATTCGGATATACTACTCTTCAACTTTTGAATTCATATTTAGATTTTATTTTAGGCTTTCATTTTCATGATTTAGGTTTCAAATATCATCTTATCAACGAATTTATTAGAAGCCCCATGATTTTTTATCTATTTTAGAGGATAAAAATCAAAACTCTTCCCATTTCAACTCTTAAATTACTAAATAACCAAATTTACTACTCAAATCTATGTATTTTATTTCAATATATGTTTATCTAAGATATTTTTGGAAAACCCCTACATTTATTGCATGATTTGGGTAAAAATTGAAAAAAAAAAAACTCATTTCTCTCTTCCCTCTGGTGACTGGTAGCGGCTGCATGGACGGCGACATGGACAACAACGGCAAGCTCCTCTTCCTCTCTCCCCTCTTCTTCCTCCTCCTTCTTCTTCTCTCTTTCTCTTCTTTTCTCTTTTTTTTTTGCCTTTGGTTCGATTGTGCGCCTCTCCCCTTTCTTATCCCCATTTCTATGCTCTTTATATGCGCCGAAAATGTGCACAACTAGCTACTATTTTTAAAAAAAATTTTATAGATAGAGCCCTAAATTACTTACACAAATTACAACTAAAAGTACAACGCATTGTTATAAAATGGTGTGTTAATATTCTCTATAAAAAAAACCCAATATTTCAGTTATTATCTTTATGTTTTAAATACTTTTCATGTATTCTTATATAATAACAATATATATTTTAATTTTATTATCTTTATTTTTAAACTTTACACTTATCGCAGTACTTTCTTATTTTTCAAAAAAATTTCTACGAATTTTTAGGATTATAATACTATATACTGACTTGTTGTTTAGTTAAGTAATAACTTTATATTTTTTATATTTTTAATATAAAATTATTATCTTTAGGTTTTTAAATACTTTTCATATATTCTTATATAACAATATCTATTTTAATTTTATTATCTTTATTTTTAATCGTTATCCTTAGCACATTACTTTCTCAATTTTCAAAAAAAAAAATATTCTACAAAGTCTTAGGATTATAATACTACACACCGAATGCTTGCTTAGCTAAGTAATAACTTCATACATTTTATATTTTCTAATATATATGTTATTTTACTTCACTTTTGCATATGCCAAAGTGTATTTAGTTAAAATACCAAAAATTGCCAAAATTGGATTCTTGAATATATTTTCTTTAAAATTTTAACTCATCTTACACTTTCTATTTAAATACTTTTCATATATTCTCGTAAATATTATAATTTTATTATCTTTATTATTAGTCATTATCCTTATCTCATTACTTTCTCATTTTTCAAAAAAAAGTTTCTATGAATTTTTAGGATTATTATACTATATACTGAGTTGTTGTTTAGCTAAGTAATAACTTCATATATTTTATATTTTCTTGTATATATTTTATTTAACTTTACTTTCATGTGTGCCTAATTTCCAAAATTTGGATTTTTGAATATATTTTTATAAAATTAAAAAAAATTCACTCATCTTACACTTTATATGTAAAAAATTTTACTTTTGAAATTTCATAAAAAATATATGCAAGAATCCAAAAATAGTAAAAATTTTATATTTAAACTAAACACACATGGGTTCAAAGAAAAGTGAAGAAAAATTACAAAGTATATTGAATTATAAAAGATAGCTAAATAGCAATCTATTGTAAGTAACATAGTCATTTTTTAATCTCATATTTCATCCAATACCAAATATAGCCTTTTATAATTTTTTGAATTTATTAGTATTTTAAAGGGATTTTGCGACAATACCTATATAATTTGGGCAAAATTGTAAGAGCATAATGAGTTTTGAAAAAATTGAATACATATGTACATAGATTACTTAAAATTGAAAGTCAATTTTTTTTAAAATAATGAAAATGGGTTTTGAAACAAATAAAAATTATTCAGTGTACGCAATTATCTTCAAATATGAAAATATCTTTTAAAAATACTACTTACGTTAAGTAGATTCAATATTCCTCATACTAGTACTCTATGTGTAATTTTATTTATTTGTATGGATTTTTTGTTATTTTAAAAATTTTAACCAAGAGTGATACGGTTACAATTTTTTGTCAATGCAAGTTTTTGAAAACTCATAATATATCTGCAATTTCACTCTAATAATGAAGGTGGGATGCCAAAGAAAAGCCCTTCTTTTGATTTTTGGGAATAAAACTTGGCAACTTTATTTCCACATTCATGCCCTTTTTATTTCAAAAATTAAAATAAAAATTAATAAATTCAGAGTTGCCAAGTTCACATTCGAGCACGCAAAGTATAACAAACTTTTTAAAATTAAAAAAAAAAAAAATTCCATTCGCAGTGATTTACGGGCAGTCATATAAGATCGTTGCCCTTGTTTTTATATTCATATTTATGCACTAGCATGTATTGCAAAAGTGCATGGGGTGAATGATGAGCAAAAAATTCTCTTGCTTCCAAAACTTTTCTCCACAATTTTTTAGGATTATGATACCAGAAATTGAGTTGTTACTTAGCTAACTAATAACTATATATATTTTTATTTTATTTCATTTTTCGTGTGCCTAAGTATGTATGTAGTTAAAATACAAAATTTTACCAAATTTAGATTCTTGTATGTACTTTTATAAATTTTAAAATAAAATTTCATTCATCTTGTGCTTTATACATAAAATTGTTCTTTTAAAGTTTTACAAAAATACATAATTATCTAAAAAAAAATTTTGATACTTAAACTAAATGCACTTCGACTCCTGTAAAAGTGAAGAAAACTACAAAATATATTAAAAATTCAAATTTTCAGCTAAATAATAACCTATCGTATAGTTTCATAGTCCATTTTTTATCTCATATTTTACCTAATACCAAATAGAGCTTTCTATAAATTTTTTTTGTCGATAGTATATACATTATTACATCTAATATTACAAATAAGATATTTTCACAAGCCTCACCTTTGAAAGACATTTTGTAAATATCCTCACTATCTGGGAAACAACTATACACACCCTCAAACAAGGGACAAATATTACGCTCATATTACCGTTTGGAGGATTCGAACACGAACATGGCTGGTGGCTGCCCATTGTCAGTGACCAGTAGGTCATGCCCCTGCTAGTGAGCTTTTTATAACTTGGAGCCTAATTATATATATCATAATATATTTTAGGCTAAAAAACATCATTTATTTATTTTTACAATTAGTTATATTTTTAAATTTTTTTAAGAAATATTTTTCTAAGTTTATGCAATTCATATACCAAGTTTTGTAACTTTTAAATATTTATTTTTTATTTTTAAAAATCAAGTTTAAGAAATGACAAATGACCTTTTTTTAGTAGTATTATACACATTGTAACATTTTGATATTATAAATCAAGCCTTTTCACAACTTTCACTTTCTTGAGAGACACCCTGTAAATACCTTCGTAATTGAAGAGACAACTGTATATACCTCATTATCGGAGACATATGGTATACACTCTTTTGTCAAACTAGGGAGAGAATACCATCCTTGGAACTATCCTTTGCAACATAGGCAAAAATAGGAGTTCCCAGCGCACCACATACACGCTAATGGATGGCAAATGACTTAAATGCTTCTCAAATTAATAAATTTTAAAAATTAAAATAAATATATAAAAGTATTATAAAATGGCAAAACTCAATATATGGATTGGATACACTAAGAAAACATATTTATGAAGAAAAAAATTAAATATAACAGTGAATGATATATTTTAGCTTAAAATAGATCGTTATGCACATAATCAAGCTCCCTGTAACTTTTTGAATTTATTAGTGTTTTTAGGAGTTTTTGCATTACTACTTATATAGTTTGGGTGAAATTATAAGTATATCATAAATTTTCGAAATATTGGATCCACATATGCATAGTTTACTTAACTTTATAAGTTAGAATTTTTAAAAGGCTACGTCTCTATGAAACTTATCTTTTATATAACCTTCTTTATTTTTAATATATTAATAATTGA
The DNA here is from genome assembly GCA_035584095.1 of Annona squamosa. Classification (NCBI taxonomy): domain Eukaryota; kingdom Viridiplantae; phylum Streptophyta; class Magnoliopsida; order Magnoliales; family Annonaceae; genus Annona; species Annona squamosa. Next base: position 5,763 of record JAXCLR010009945.1, on the reverse strand, counting down.
TGAAAAATTAATTCCAATTAATATATTTAGTATTATTTATATTATCACATAAATCCTTTCTTTGTTTGGTATCATTGTGCATCAATGCATGACCCTCATTTAATATTATTTAAAATCAACTTGATAAAATAATTTAATATCAAATATTAATTTTAAAATAATATTTTCAACATTTAGGGAGTGTTACATAATCATAAAAACTTGTCAATTTAAAACTTTTTCACTTTCTCAATTATCCCATTTTTGAATCATTTATTTATATCTTTGTATAACTATCATACTTTTCAATCATTTATATGCAATTAGTCATATAACTACCATATCTCTTTTAATTTTATTTTATTTACTTATCATCATTACATCTATAGTATTACATTTTGAAAAGTTTTACACAAATAATTTTTTGTAAATATTTTATTAAATGCTAAATAGATCCTTAAACTATCTAAAGTGTCACTACTATACCAATAAATAATTTTATAAAATATTATTATACTTTAACATATATGAATAAATCTAATTATTTGTCCAATTTATACCTAAATATATCTATTTTTAAGCAAATATGGCCCTTCTGCATGCTTGATTTAGAAAAAAATTAGTTTACAAATTAAACCGTGATGTTGAAAATAACGAATAGATTAACTTTTGCATCAATTATTGAAAATTGAAAGGGTTACATGGAATCATTAATTAAGTTTTATATAAGCAAAACCTTTTTAAAATAATGATAATGCCTTTGTAAAAAAATAAAATTATAAATGAAAAAAATCATTTTATTACTCACATTAAGTATATTCGATCTTCCTCATAGTAAATGCTCTATTTGATTATAGCATTATGTATTAAAAATAATTTATATATTTTACATATAAATTTTTTATATTTTAAAATTTTATTTATTATAGGGATATTCTTATCATTTTAAAATTTCTAACGAGAGTGATACAATTACAATTTCAAGCAACTATGTAGATATAAATGCAATTTTTTGAAATTCATAATAGGGGCTTATTATTTCTCTTGAGCATGATTATAATATCCAAAATGAGATTAATGTCCACATAGAAATGGATAATTCCTCTTATACCTATAACAATTGCATATGATTCATAATATACTCATAACGTTTCATAAATTTCTATTATATCCATAACATTTTTCACTAAATTCCTCTCATACTCATGTCTTTAAAATCTCTGTTATCTATCCCATCGAAAAGACAATTTTGACACTTTAAAATTTTTTATAATTAAAATAAATCCACGTTAACATGACTTTCAAGTTATTTAATATATTGTATTAATGATTTACTACCCTCAATTGAGTCATGTTAAAGGTTAAATTATCTTAATTAAAAATTTTTAAATGAGGCAAAATCATCTTTTGAATGGGATAAATAACGATGATTTTAATAGTATAGGTATAAGAGAAATTTAGGATGTAATGTTATATGTATAAAAATAATTTGTGAAATATTATGAATATATTAAAAATTACATGTAATTATTACATGTACAAGAAAAATTATTCTTAAAAAGAAATTTGGAAAGTGAAATAATCCACAAGCCATGTACATGTAACTAGAGTACAGGTGAGCCGCATCCCATTGCAATTTTACGGGGTAATGAGCCACGCGTCGGTCAGCTGGATAACGTTACGGCCGTGGGGAGAGAAAACAGAACTTGTTGGATAGGCTTGTGTGGACTGGACTTATCGTATCGACTGGAGAACCACTGCTTTGCCACGAAGGCAGTGGCATTTGAAAAAAGAGCCCCCGGAAATCCGTACGCGAATTCAACGGCTAGAAAAGCACAAACCCGTTTTGGCGAGTGGCCAATTGGCCATAGGGCGTGGCCGCATGGGGGCACGGTTTACATGTGTCCAGAACGACATGGCGCGGTGAATTCTTGGATGCTAACCTTGTATAGACTAATCAATGGCCTAATTTTAAAATTCAAAAGTGAATGAATTGAGTAGAATTAACATACTACTCATAATTCAAACTAACAGAAAACAGTTCCATAGTACGTGACAACATGGCAATATATCAAATGTGTGTTGGGTTAAAATCAAAACTTTTAAATTTCGTCAATTTTATTATATTTTTAATTATTTTTCGTATTTTCTTACATAATTATTATACTTTTTAATTATTTCTCCACAAATATTTTTGCAACTAACCTATCTATTGTATCTTTACTTCTCTTCATTACTTCCATTACATCGTATTCTTTTACATCAAGGGTGGATCTCATAGGGTGCTCCATGTGTCTAGCCATGAGACTCTTTTTTTAATTTTTTATAATCATATAAAGTTAGGTTATTTAATTTATAAACTAAAATTTACCTTTTTTTATATTTTTAAGTATTTTTAAATGCTGTGACATTTTCGTATTTTCTAACTTTACATGTTCATGAAAAACTGAAAAAATAAAAAAAAATTTAAGCCAACCTAAGTAAGACCTAACTTGGGGTTAGCCCAAGTTGATCGAGGCTCTTACATCAATTCAAAAACTTTTGGTTTAAAAATTTTAGTACTACCCAAGAGATTAGCATAAAATTATTTTAAAAGCTTTTATAAATCGAGAGTAACAATATGCAATTGGCCATTGCTGACTCTCGTTCAGCCGCAAAACTTATTTTTTATTTTTATCTGTTATTAACTTATTGATATAGGTATATTTAATTTATAAACCAAGTATTTATCTTTTTAAGAGATGTGTCTATATATATATATATATTTAAATTTAAACACATAAGTTTATTGGTCATTTTTAACCGCATCTAAACTTTTAAAAATGTATACATATATTCAAAAGTGAAAAATCTTATCAATAAATTAAATATGAGAAATGATCATGTTAGTCCAAACTAAGTAAATTATTCACTTAGCCCATTTTAAAAAAATTATTTAAAATATTTTTTTGCTTTTTCTCCCAAAAACTCATTAATATAGACATATTTAATATGAGCAGTGATCTTTTCAAGTTTTGAAATAGATTAAATATAACTAGATTAACATGTTTAAAAAAATTCAAAAAATAAAAAAAAAATTGGACCAGTCTGAAATCACCAGTTTGAAAAGATCATTTTATATTTAATATATAACTAAATTTTACTATTTTTGGATATCTGTATTTTTTGAGATTTTTTAACATGAGAGTATTTTAAAATAACTAAAATAATCTTATGTTTAAAAATTTCCAAAAAATATACATATATCTACAAAAAGTATAACTTATTTTATATATTAAATATACTTAAATAAATCAGTGTATGAAAAAGCAAAAAAATAATTTAAATGAGTTTTTTATATTGCTAAGTAAGTCATTTACTTACGCAAAATTAGCAGATCATTTATAATTAAATATACTCACGAACGCATGTATAACTTAGTTGGTAAAGTCTTGGTCGCTATAAATGTGTTGGTTATTATTAGTTATACTCATTCTGCTTAGTTAAATGGCTAAGTGCTAGTGATCTTATTCTGTATAAATACATTAAATATTTATACGAGTATTTAAAGATATATTAAAATAGTTGAAATATTTTTATGAATATAATTAGCTATTAATATATGTATTTATGAATTGTTCGTATATTTATCCTTAAGGAAAATGTAAATGAGTATAATTAGGTATTAATATATGAGTATTTAAAGATATATTAGAATATTCGAAATATTTTTATGAATATAATTAGGTATTAATATGTGTATTTATGAATTGTTCGTATGTTTCAGCCAACGGCATAAAAATTTTAATAAAATGTATTTATTCAAACATAAAACTGTTCCGCATTCCATATAACGACACAATATTTTAAGATTAAATTATCGCAAAACTATTAAAAAGCTGCTATTAATTGTAACAACCGCAAAATCAAAGTCTTTTGCCATAATCTTGAACCCATATGATGAGCAAAAACTATCTCAATCACTAAAATAAATTTACATTACTTTGATATAGTTACAATGGTCAGCAGAAAATAAAATTATATGATATAGTTACAATGGTCAGCAGAAAATAAAATTATAGCTGTTCATGTGACATATTATTTTCTTTTCCAAGGATATGGCGTATAATACAAAAAAAATACCAAGCAAACAGCTTAAAATTATACCACACATAGTCCCCACCATTCAAACTCTTACTTATTCAATTTAGTTACTCATCCAAAATGTTTATTTTATTTATATTAGACAGACATAGCATCCCTGCCATTAAACCACCGACTACGGAGCCCAGTCCTCCGGACACATAGCCATCCCTGTTGTTAACTTGACTAGTGGAACCATGCTCTCAATTGCTGCACACCACGTCAGAACCATCCTATTCACACGTGTCTTATAGGTAAAATTATAAAAAGGTGATAGTGTCAAAGTTACCCATTATTTAAGGACGCAACTTTGAGTTTTTTTGTCTCACTCTTAACTTTAATTTTATTTATAAAAATTTTAATTTTAATTTTAATTAACGTATTTGTAAAACTTAAATTTTAACCCTATTATTAAAAAAATCCTAATCCTGTTTATTTATATCTGGTTTGTGTTGGAATTCAAAATACCAAGTTTTCATTTAAGTTAAGAGTAATAGGCTCGAGATTTCATCGAAATATATAATAATAGCAAAACATATACGCAAAAATAATAATACAAATTCTAACAAAATTCTAAAAATATAGAGAACGCATAATATTTTTAGAAGTTAATTTAATCTTTCAAAATAAGATAAAAGAAGAAAAATAATTAATATAAATATGAATATATGTAAAATGAAAATGATTAAATTTATCTACAATATAATCTTAACATGCCAAATATATATTTAAACAAATATATGTAATATAATATAAAAATATTATTTAGATGTTATGTATATTACGTATTTTTATTAAATATAAATACGAGCCGTGGGGCTTTAAGGGTAACGTTAACCTTATTTACGAACTACGTTCCTCAAGTTCGGAGGCTGGATTCCCGCTTAAATCATAAGACGCTTCTACCAACGAGAAATGTTCATTCTATGACCTTCATTGAGCAGTATTTCTTTCACGCTTTAATCTGGGTGTGCGAGAAATTTTTCTTAAAAATAATAGAGAAATGATGCTAGCATTCTTTCTAGGTTGTCTGCAATATTGCTTAGGATGGTGGAACAAGAGAAGGATAAAATAGGTGTGATTTGGATTTTATGGCGATATTAACATTTATGTTTAACTTGTGACCATACTCATTTAACTTGTTTATAATGCATTAATATGGGCAACCATTTAAATAAATAAAAGAATGGAGGTTAAGAATTTACAACCGAATAACTGGTTTAATAACTCATTTAACTTGTTTAATTCATTTACTTATTTACAACCTATTAAGAATAGTATTGAAATGTTGCGTTAAATTCTAAATTAATTTTCCATTTCGATCTCTTACCTCCATCTCCATTGTCTTCTTTATTGTGGCCTCGCTATTGTTCACCCTTATACGGTCTCTATCGCCCCTAAGAAGCTTTTTTTTCTCTTTGTCTCCGATTTTCCTTTTCCATCTCCTATCCGATCAACACTTTTCTCCCTATTTCTCTTCTTATTTCTCTCTTATTCTCTCTCTCTCTCTCGTTACTCCTTTTCTACTCTCTCTTCCGACCACCGTACATACACATGCACTTAGATTTCAGATGGGTGTCATACCTGGACTCTGATTCAGTGCACCCGGGAGCGTGCAGCCCTGCACGCTCCCGGGCGCATACATATATTTTTTTTTATTTT
>JAXCLR010009944.1:0-13338 GCA_035584095.1 Annona squamosa | reverse complement strand
TATGCTATATATATATATATATATATATATATATATATATGTAAATTTTGAGCTATGGAATTAATGAGATTGAGTATAAATTAATGGCCTAAAGTTATAAAGTAAGTGAAGAGGTAATTAAGAAATAAATAATGATAAATTAAAGTGTTATTATTGAATAGAATAATGGTAAATTATATTAATTAATATTAGTGTAATTAATTACAATTAAATGGTCTTATATAGATAATTAATTGATTTAAATTATTTAAATTAATGACTGCCCATAATTTAATGACTTAAATGCATAACATGGGTTTACGTTATAAAATTTAAAATTTTACGATACATGACTTATAAACATTTATGGATATATATAGTAGAAATTAAATGAGGTGTAGCTACATACATGTATGTGTGGACTACCAAAAGATAAATAAAAGTAGCTCAAGCCCCTTTCTCGTGAATGAACAGGGAGGGAGAGAAAAAATGATGGGGAGGAAGAGAGAAGAGAGGATGAAGAAAGAGGAGGAGGAGAAGAGAAGGAAGGAGGAGGGGGAGAAGAGGACCACCAGTTGTCTCACGGCACCGCCTCCATCATCCAACTCATCACTAGATGGAGGTAAGGAAGATGGATTTTTGTTGATTTTCGAAATTTTCTTTCCAAGCTTGTGAAAATCATGGGGATTTTGTTAAATACAGGTAGATTTATAAGAATTAAGAGAAAAATGATAGAAAAGGAAATGAAAGTTCAGATTTGTAGTTGGGGAGTAAGGGTTTTGATTTTCTACCCTAAATTATGGTAGAAATCATGGGGCTGTAAATAGATCCATGTATATGATAATGATTAAAGCTTAAAATATATAACTAGAAGTCCAAATTTTATCTTATGCATGAATCCAAATTTTCAAGAGTTGAAAAGCTTTAACATTTTTATACCAAATTGCTATATAATGTATTTAAATGATGTTGTGAGGTTTTATTTGCAAAATTATATTATGATCTTGGGTAGGAAAGGAAATTTAAAATTTTCATCATACCCTCTAAACATATGGCCTAGGCATAGGGCTTTCGCACCTAACTTGTATTAAATGAATTACGAATAATTATAGAATAAATTTCATGTTAAATCTCTACTTAAGACAAAGAAATTCCAACAAAAGCCACATTATAAATTTGTAAAACAAATTTAAATATGAGGTTCTTATGTAAAACATGCAGGGGGGTTGAGGTATGATTTATAAACTGTTAGATGGTGAACATTAAATTATTTTGATGGCCATGGACTAGGCAATTGGGTAAATTTGCCCCTATGCATGTAATTTGATATTTAAAAGCTAGATTTAACTATCTAATGTTATAAAAAAAAGTGCACAATATGGAATGGAAATCTTAAGTTTTAGAGAAATAAATTAAGTTATAGGAAGGTTGATGAGGAACTATCTTATATAGGGAGGAAATCAATTCTAATAAATGATTTCTGACCATATGAAATAAATGCTAAAGTGTGTGTATAAGCATTAGGTGTTAATTTCATGCAAAGGATGTATGGAGGTTGGAAGAATCTAACTGTGCATCCATGTGCGAGAATGAATGTGTTTTTTTGATTTTTCAGTACTTAAATGTATTTAATTTATGGCTATAAAATGATTACCTTAGTTTAAAATGTTAAGATACATGGATATATCAACTTATGAGTGTTAAAATAGATTAGAGAGTATAGAAAGAATAAATCAATAGGTCTTTCATACAAAAAAATGTTATAAAGCAACGATAGAATTATATTTAAGTGAAATAGCCTAGTTAACAAGTTGTTTATCCATGAAAACAAATTTATTAGAGCAATTCATAAGTTTTATATAGAAAGGAAATAAAATTAAAAATGAATAAAACGAATGTACTTTAAGTAAGTGAAAATGTTCAACTTAGAGTAAAATGGAATTACTAGCGAAACTAAAAAGCATTTTGGAGAAAATGTTTTATAGTTTTAAATATCAAGTTATTTAAGTTGTTTTTCAATGGGTGCTTGAGACCGAATGGTTATATTTTTTAGGGAAAGTGTAAATTAGGTTGAGAAACCTAATTAAAATAGGAAGCCCCATTATGTTTAAATGTAGTTTAAAATGTTAATGAAAATCCTATCTTGATGTTTTAAAAATGTAAGAATATGATGGAATAAAATGAGAAGGCAATCTATTTGGCCTTAAATTGTTAAAATAGGTTGTAAAGGCCATGCTAAGTTCAAATGGTCTTTATAATATTAAAACGTCATTTCGATATCGTGTGAAAGTTCTATTATTCCAGATATCTTCATCTATGTATTAAATGCAAAGGGATGAAAAGACTTTAATAGCTTATAATACACGAAATTCTAGATATGATACGGATTAAAATTCATAAATTCTAAGTATATAAATCTATAAAAATAAGATTAACTTAATTTTATGTCACCCGGTTGAATTTCATTTGTTGATGTCTTAAATGAGAATAAGAAGTTTGTCCAGGTATAGAGGCCGATTCTTTAATGTCTGTGAGTCATTTGAAAGGACTTGGCAACATTTTTATGAAATGGAAAGAAATAAGATACACTCGAGTTAAAATAATATTGTTAGTTAATATGTCAAATGACCTTAGTTGTTTTTGGAAAGTTAGATTAAATTGAATGATTGAGATTTAAATTAAAAATAGAAGTAACAGGGAACCGAGTGAATGTTATAAATGAGATCTAAATTGCAGTAGATAAATTTACTATTTAAAAAATGTAATTTTTTATGGAAACAAAATGAAAATGAAATATATTAACTTTTAAGTTGTACAAAGAGTGATAAAAGGTATACTAAGCTTATGTCTTTATTATGTGTTATGCGTAGAGTTAAACTTGAATTATAATTGTTAGTTCTGTATTAAATACAAAGCTAATGCAAATTAGAGGCTTATTCAAATTCATGTTAAATTTGGAATGGTATACAGATGAAATAGCTTGGAAATTATGAAATTTCAAATTTAGTTCAAGTCTGAGAGCAATATATTTCAAGGATAGTTAGCTTATAGGGTTATGGTTTACTTAGTTTGAAAGTGTGGTTAAGCTAAAGGGAGTTAGGGAATTTGAATAAGGAGATTAAAAGTTAATAAATACTTGAACTGCACATCTAAAGGTCTTGAGAAAAAAAGAGTTTGTAGTTAGAAGTATGATTAATAATGAAATAAGTACATGTGATAGGCTAAATAAATGCTTAGATATATTCTTTGTTGGCTATGATAGAAAGGGGTAAAAAAAAAAAAAAGATGAAAGAAAAGGTAAAAGAAAGATGGGGGAATGTTAAAGGGAAAAGGTAAATAAGCACTTTCAAAATTTCGTCTAAAAAAAAAGAATGGCATAGTAACAAAATCTATTTTTACCATTTTATTTCAACAAATATTGTTTACTAATGAGCTTATTTTATTTAAATGTTTCTTTAAATTGATATGTATTATAAATATATTTAGGAATGGTCATTACCCTATGTATAGGTTTTACAAAAAGAATATGTACTTGAAATATGTTTTTCAACTTGATTTTCATGTACAAACTCTGTTACCATGTTGCGTTGGCAAAACTCAATTCATGCCATAAATGCATATGATGTACATGTGAATGGAACTCATGCATGGTAAATGAATTAAGGAGGCTTTGTCAAGGTTGGAAGAGGCAGGTTGTCCGCCCTTGATGTAGCTAAGTTGGTGTGCCCAACACCTTTCAATAGAAAAATGTTTTATTGATGAATAATCACTTGGTAAGTGTCATCACTGAATGGGAATGATGCCAATGAATGATGCATATGTGTACACTCTTCTCATTGTCACACATGCATAACGAGAACTTAAGAATTTTATAATTTTAGTTAATGTCACGAGCTTTGAAAATTATGTTTTCTAAATACTTGTTTACTGAGTATTTTATACTCATTATTTTCAACTAATCAGTAAGTGCAGATAACGTATATTTGATCAAACAACCTTCACTGCTAGTAAAGTAGTGAATGTATGATTTTTAATTTTTTGAAGAATTTAGACCTATCAGGATGTAATTATTATAATTATATGTATTATATTTAAATATTTTATGTTGATTTTAAATGTAGTAATTAGCTTCTCCCGGGAAGTATAATTGTATAAGTGAGAGATTAGATGAATTTAAATAAATGTGAATGAATTTAGTAGCAAATGTTAAATTATATACTAATTATCAGATTTTGTATTGCCCAAATGTCCTACATACAGATGACATGCTTTCAGATTTTAGTTAAGAAAATAGAACTAATGTGGTTTTAAAGAAAAGAAAAGAAAAGAAAAAAATTCAAGCTGATCTTCTAACACATTAGGTAAACTTCCATTCTAATAAAGATGAACTTGATTTCATTTATAAGTTTCACCACTTGAAAAGATTCATGTAGTAAGGCTTCATGTTGTGGCACACCGCAGGTCGAGGCGCTAAATTTATTGCTCAAAGAATATTATTTAATCTGACGTACATATTGAATTTAAGCATGTGGCACAACATTCATAAATTCTCTTATATCTCAGTTTATACTGAGGCTTGAAATTATTTAAGTCTTATGCCTACTTGACTAACATAACTGGGTTGGAATACCATTTTAATTTGAAGCATACAACTTGAAATTTATTCACATTATTAACAATCATATTCCCATTGGTTCAAACTTAAATCATTTAACATTTTCTATCTTACATTTACAATTAATGGGGATGTGATAAGAAAATCAGAAACTACACATATCTAAAGAAATAAATAGTTTGCAAGATTTACATTAATAATATTGCAAAGTAATTTCTACATAGGCCTTATTTTGAGTTGTTTTCATTATTTAATAGACGTGTATTTTTTATCCTTGTTTTCGTGCAAGCACAAGGCTATTAGTATTTGATCTTTGATTTGAGACATGATTTTAACATTATCTATTAGATTTGGGTAATGTGGAAGCATACTTGAATCCATTGATGTCATAGATTTCACATAGAATAACAGAAATAATCATACTGAGTGCAGAGTCTTCTCTCACAGCACTTTCTCCCCGTAATACCAGCAGTCGATCGGCAACCACAAGTGTAAATTGTGTGCAGGAGGTACCCAGACTCCCCTACTTATATTGAGTCTTCCCATCATGCTTGAACAGAAAAGAATCAACCACTTAAGAAATTGTCATATTTCAAAATATGCTTAGCTACCACTTTTATATAGAATCTTAGGATTATATTATATTAGATCACCTTATAGGATCTTAGAAGATCTAATATATCTTACAAGATTTAACATTCTCCCACTTGGCCTACTATATATACATAATTTTTTTATATAAAATAAAATTTCTAGATTCAGTATTTGAAAACTTCCAGATGAGTGCACTCATTTGAAAAATATGCTCAGTTAATGAATATGCGATTCAATATTTATACTTAAGAAAATCTATTAATATAGATCATAGCGGTTATATGCAATATGTGCACATTTTCTTCTATACATCATGATATTATCAAACTCACTTAATCAAGTTCTTAATAGTAGATTTACAATAATGTGATATATTTACAATAATGTCCACTTTAATGTCCTAGAGGTAGGTCCTTCTGTTTCAACCATACATTAAATGTTAGCAACATATAATAAAGAAATAGAGAAAAATTAATAATAATAATAATCATATATGACATTTCAAAATATTGATTATATTCTTAATTATCCCATGTAATATAATTTGTGTCTTTTATATGTCTTGAAAAAAATTTAGACGCCAAAATGCTTAGTCATAAGATCAACGTCATATCGGCACTACTGACAAAACTAATTGATATAAGATGATTATTGATTCTTTCTCATATTGACGAGCACCTAATATCCATATACTGAATTAAATTAATAAGTTTTATACAATTGGAGAAGCAAACTGTATAGGAATTACTATAATAAAATCTCAAGGTACAACTTCGAGCATTGAGATAAATTTCATTAACCATAATGTAGGTAAGATTGACAATTAATCCAAGCAAAAATTATGAATATATATAATTGACCACCTCTAATTGATCGATAGTGCCTTATGTGAGCTTATAATCTTTAAATCCTTTGAGACATTAAATTATTTTCTTTATTTTATTCTAATATTCTATTCTTGAATCACATTAATATCTTACAAGTAATCTCCTTTTATAACTAATATCAGGACTAACACACACTTAAGTATACATCGTACGTCAAAGTGCAAAAATATATGAGATGAATTTCATTTTTTACTTCTTAATTTCCTTTTGCAAATACATGCACACAAAAATTATGATCTTCAAAAATTGGCACTTCCTATAATGAGCAACTTGTCATGTTAAACTATCTCAATAGACTTCAATTTCTACAACACTGATGCATAATTCATATCTTTTATATCAAAAAATAATTCTTAACATTATATAAGAGACAACTCATTAGTAGCAAGAAAACTGTCTTTTATATATATAACTAGAAATGTAAACTTGCTCCCACTCAACTTCAGATATATACGTTAATTAATATTTATTATGAATCTGAAAGATATGATAGCCAGTTTAGGTATCATTAATAGGAAGCTTATTTAAATCTATATATGGTTTTCTTTTATTTGTATACTAATGTTTTCTTTTCTTTCATTTTTAAAATTTATTAGTTGCATCATATAAATATTTTCTGTTAGATAAAAGTATCTTTACATCGTTAAATTCAACTCTAAATCAAAATGAGTTAATAATACCATAAAAAATCTGAATAAGTCTTTTCTAGTAATAAAAGCAAATGTCTCATTACAGTTAATACTTTTTATCTAAATGAATCATTTTGTAACATTTTTGACCTTATATTGTTTTAATTATCTTTAGGGTCTCATTTAATTGTGAAAATACATTTATTACTAACCGATGTTTATCACTTAGGCAATGCAATAATATGAAATATTATATCTCATCTTTAATTCAGATTTCTCAATTTTTTAATGATCTCTTTAAATGAAAATTACTAGCATTAACGTCCTACTCTTCTAAATATACGATGTAGTCATCCGAAGCAATGAGTCTCTTAACTCTTTGGGAATTTTTTCATTCATTAGTATGATCTATATTGTTACCATAATAAGTGTCATTAATACAGGTTCATTATCAATGTTTTCAATTAATAGCACTACATTTTCTGACTATTGATCTATCTTATTATAATCAATAGATTCAGTTCTTATATTCGTTAGTGAGGTACTGAGGAAAAAGATCCCTAACCTCCTCAAATTCTACATTCAGTAGAGTTGTTCTTCCATTATTCTTACCATGCTAATGAACTTAAATGTTTTAGTTGTGGGTCTTGAGTTAATGGCAATTACCTAAGAGGGGAGGGGTAAATTGAGTATTTAAAATTTTTCGCTTTAAACAAAAACTTTACCCCATATTAATTCAGTCCCCTTTAATGAAACAAATGGAAAGTAATAAGATAATGAAAGCAAAAATAAAAATCAATAGACAAGATTTTATAGTGGTTCGGGCAACCTTCTCTACTCCACTCTTCCAAACTCACACTTCTTGTGACTTGGGTTCTACTATATATTCCACGAATACAACTAGAGCCTCCGCTCTCTTCTAGATTCCAGCTCTAGGGGGCGTATACAACTAGAGACTCCGCTTTCTTCTAGATTCCAGCTCTAGGGGGCATATACATTACTTAGCACAAGTAGGTGACGAGTCTCACTCCAATCACAATGCTACTTTGCTATCACTTGGTTTGAAACACCAATATCAGTCTAAGCATCAAAACAGAATAAAACATTGAAAAGAGAAGAGATCTACACTTTACAGTTTGTGTAGGCAAGTTATAGCTCGAGGAAGAACATGTAGAGGAAACGAATTGATTGGCGTTGAAGCAAGCAGCAAGTTTGAAGCTCGTTCTTTCTTTAAAAGTGTATAAATCACTCAAGGCTAGGAAAATGGAATTTTGAACTTAGTATCTTTTGTTTTTGTAGTATCTTTTGTTTTTGCTCTTTTCTATGTGCTTTCACTTTCACTTGAGTGTCTATATATAATGGAGGAAGAGATTTGAACATTAGAGAGTTGGTTGACGCATAATAAATGCGCAAACTTTCAAATTTTCAAACATTACAACCCAAGTCACAGGTGGAATCGACTTCGAGTGCGACTTCACCCAAGTCGTAGGCTGGAGTTAACTTCGGGTGCGACTTCAGGTGTACACAGGCTGCTCAAGTTCCTCCTCAGGTCGACTTGGTCTCGAACTTGACCCAAGTCGCATCTGGAGTCGACTTTGTGTGAGACTTCGGATTTCTCCAATTTCCAAGTCTCTTCTTCAGGTCGACTTGAACTGGGACTTGACCCAAGTCGCTGCTGGAGTCTATTTTGGTGTGACTTCACTTCCTTAGCTTGCTAGTTGATCTTGAATTTCTTGGAGATAGCTTTGGTCGCTTAAATTTCTTCAAATTAAATGTTCTTTCGCTGAATTATATTACTTAGTATGGTCATCCTAACTTGAAAATATTTGGTTCTATGTCTTGAAATCTCATATTCTTGGATCTTGGAGTTCATGAAAATATCCAAATGTGTGTTCTTGATCCAAAATGATGAATTTATGCAACTTTGCTTATCTTGGACTTGATTTGTTCTTCATTTGATCCAAGTTGGTTGTATGGGTCGACTTGGTTTTCAACTTCACTCAAGTTGAATGTCAAGTCGACTTGGTCTGCGACTTTGTTCTTCAAATTCTGTGTTGTCAATCTGAAATCGATGTTGGAGTCGACTTGGTCTGCGACTTCACCCAAGTCGCATTTGGAGTCGACTTCGTTTGTGACTTCGGCAGCTCTTGGTCCCCAATTTTTGCATTGGACAAAAATTAGCCTTTGAAGTCTAAGATGGAGTCGGCTTGGGGATCGAGTTGGCCTAAGTCGATGCTTAATTCGACTTGGGAATTGACTTGACCTGTCATACTTTATATTTTTCATTTTTATAACCTTAAAATATTTCACAAATATATTAGTAGCCAAAACTTACTCAAATTGAGTTGTTAATCATCAAAACTTATGCTTTGGGTATTTTGCCTTTGATTTCAACACTTGTTTCCACCATTGGTCTCACTATTCTAGTAATGTGTTAAATTAAATATCACTCTTTTATAGGAATTTAGTGAAAGATTCAAATATTTAACCTAATTGACCATGCTCATGAGAAAACTTGTCACTACTATTAAATCTCATAACTTTAATTTTTTATTTAATTTCCATAATTTCTTTGAAAATTTTGAAATTATTCAAAGACTTAAATAATAGGAAAATAAATTCATAATGTGAAAAGCAACTATAAATGTTGGTGTAAAAAATCATTTCACATTTAATACCAACAGATACATTCGTGGTGGACAAGTTATTGAAATATGAGCAATATACATGTATTACATCATTACATGATATTTCAGTATCAATAAAAAATAAAATAAATTAAATAGATTGAGCTTTGAGTTACCAAAATTAAATGAACAAACTAATAATTTTAGTAAACACATTAAATTTCAAGATACTAATGGAACATAAAAGATATTTTGTGGACCTAAATTGTGTTAATAATTAAATAACTTATAAATTTCAAGGTCAATTATCAAATTTAATTGCTCATGGTAGTATTATAGCAGCACTAAGGTCAATATATCAACTAAGTATTTATGACAATTTCACTTAAAATATCTTTTCTTATAACAAAAGTGACATCTGTCATCCCATTACTTATTTTTAAATGAATTTTCTTTCCTTTCTTTCCTTTTTTGTGTTGCTTAAGTGTCGATATTAAAATTGATAACTAGTGAATTTTTCCGCATCAATCTCTCTTCCTTTTGCACATGCATAAATATTAACACATTCAATATTCATATTTCTTTATGTGGATTCATATCTATTTTAAAATAAAATAGCACAACCGCGATGGAAAAGAATTGATAGTGAATAAAACTAGTAAAAATTAAAAATTTTCATCTTCAATGCCTTAAGTTTCTAGCTATGTCAAATATTTCCATAATGTATTTTTTGTACTCCATTACTATTATCATATTATATAAAAGTCAATTTATTGGTAAGCATTTCTAATTCGACCTATCAAATTGTTCCTTAATGAGGTCAAAAAATATTTCAACACTTTCATTATTAAGAACAAAATTCTTGATATTCTTTATACTCTAAATAATAGTCCAAGACAATTAATTATAATGCTCTCATATTTCAGATTGGACATTCTATTCATAGATATTTTCATCAATTACAAAATTTAGTCTTTTAATACAAAGAGCTAAATTTAGGTCTAGACGTTCTAATCTAATAAGAAGTTGCACATGTCAATCACTGTAATTTGGTCCATTTTACCCAAAAATATGAGATAAATAAGTGTGAATCAATAGAGTCATAACAGCAACAGTCATTAAGCTCACATTACCATAATAATTCAGATAATCACTATGTGCAATTCTAATTATAGTAAAATTCATAAATATTATACAAACAATAATCCATGATTATATGTAATTCCATGATAATAATTTTCAATAATTAACTAACAAGACATAAAGCAACCGACCCTACCTAAGTGGGAAATGACTTATGATGATAATAATGAACTAATAAGATATGAAGTCAAAGATATCCCCCTCTTTGAGCGGAAGATTTTCCGTGTTTATGTAGTTCTAGTTAATGATTAACAAATATTGAATTATAATCACCTTTGGGCAAAACTACAATCCAATCTTCTCTAATGTAATTTCTATTATGAGAGAAAATTGCAAAAATATTCTCACTATTGCTTAATAAAATTTTGATTAACTACATATTCCAGATCTTTGTGGAAATTAAAATATGAAGATGAACAAAATTCATCAAACACTAAATTGCTTAATTATATTTACAAATTTAACTAACATTCAATGCACTTACATGATAAACAATTATATAAAAGCATGTATACCATTCTGAATGTTGACAACTATTTGTAATGATTCTTAATGCAATTTTTACTATGAGATAAAAGCAACAATTATATTATCTCTTATTACTCAATAATTTTCACTATTGCATATTTTAGGCCCTTTAGGGCTGCTAAAATATAATGAATTCAAAATTCTTTATAAGTTAAATACAACAATGATATCTCTTATTACTCAATTTTGAATATTGTATATTTCAAGCCTTTTGGGGTACTAAAATATAAAAAAATTCAAAATTAACTGAACAAAAATTCTCAATGAAATTACTATAACGCAATTTCTGTTATAAGAGAGACAACGATAATATTCTCTTTTATTTGGTAATTCTTAAAACTAAGCATTTTAGACCCTTTAGGGTGACTAGAAATATTAAAATAATCAAAATTATCAAATATAAATTGCTTAATTAAATAACCTAATTGACCATGATCATAATAAAACTTGTCACCACTATTAAATTTCATAACTTTAATTTTATTCAGTAGATATTAGTTATAATGGGTAGAAATAATAAAACCATCTGGAAGGCCCTTTAATGGCCACAATTTCATGGTTGTCTCCTCCCTTTTTTAATTATTATGGGCCAACTATCGAAAGGTCAATCAAAAAGGAAGAAAATTTTTTTTTATTGCCGCAACCTGAGCAGCTGCTTGTTATTTATGATTTATTTTAAATCTCTAATGGTTGCCTAAAACATTATTGCCCAAACCAATATATTCTATGAACATAATAATATGTCGGTCATTATACTAACGAACAAGTCAAAAGTTCCTATAAGAAGTCATATATCAACATAATTACGCGAACAAAATATTTTCATAAGCATGCTAACTCCTTAATTTAGAGGCAATATATGGTCGTGCCTAATTCAATTAGTTCGTTTGTGATAAAAACAAATCTGCCACCAAATAAGCCATAAAATGATAAAAAAATATAATAGAGGAGAACATGCAAAATAAGAAATTTTACAGCACGGATGGAAATCAAAATTAATACATTATGAAGAAGCATGACCGAGATAAATAGGGCTAATAATACTTGTAGTCTACTAGCATACGTTCAACATCTATTTAATTCACATATATCCGTTATAATTTCATATCTAAACGGATGGAATTTAATACTTAAAATTCTAAAATTTGCATACAAATTTTGTTCTATAAAGCATGTAATTCACATAAACCCATTATAATTTCATATTTAAACTAATGGAATTTAATACTTAAAATTCTATGATCTGAACACAAATTCTATTCCATAAAGCATACTGCCAATCCATGGGCAAATCATGAAATTTTCCATAAGCTTTCCATGTACGTTCATAAAGGCATTATGAAAATTCCTATTTGTTTTAATTTTTTTAATAAATCAAATTCATGGAGAATAGGACATGTAAAATCATGAAAAAACGTGAAATCCTATGTTGATAGAAACCATTACATGTCAACATTATTATTCAGCCAAAAATAATCTAATACATGTAATGATTAATTTCTGAATGTAACAATTAAGCAAAAAAATAGCATTTGATAATCAACAATTATGGAATCTGTTATGCTCGAAAAATCAAGTATTTTCCAGTTTCTTGCCTGTCGAATGGCATGAATAAGTCGTTTGCGAGGATGGACTACTCCGGACAACGGGATATGGCGAATTTTTCAATAGGATGCGATTTGTCCGTTGTTGAGCCGGTTGCACTAAGCAACCGGAATTTGGAGGAAAGTTGCGCGCATTCCGTGGAATATATAGGGCTTTTAGCCAAGGGATTTCTGGTGATGTAGACTGAATAATTGCACTCGATGTAGGAGAAGTGGATGTAGGAGAAGTGGGGGCCGATGTGGGTTCGATGAGATTTCACATTTCGTGTGCTTTTGCTCCGATCGGTCGCATTCTGTAGCATACAAAGGTCGTAAGTCTCTCGATAATTTCCCCAGTTTTATTTATACTTCTTGCTTTCTTTTTGTGAATCAAGTGTTTGAATATGATATACAACCCCAAACTTTGGTGGTGGGTTCTTCTGCTATGGCTTCCCCAATTAAAGGGTGTTTTCAAAAATAAAATAATTCGGTAGTGTTCCATTGCCTTCCATTTGAGGACAACTATGAATATGAGTGTATATGCAATTTTGGTAAAACTGTGTAGTGGTAATATGCAATTTGTAAAACCATATGGGTATATCTGCAATTTTGTTCAAATTATGTAGGTATATATGCAAATTACTTAGTCACAGGATTCCTGTGCTCTTAGCACCAACCCAGCCATGCATCCTTATTTCAAGTATATTCCAATTAGAATATACACACAAAAAAATCAGAAAGAATTATATGGAG
>JAXCLR010009943.1:0-13344 GCA_035584095.1 Annona squamosa | reverse complement strand
TATTTTAACTTTATTCTCTTTACTCCTCATCATTACTCCTATTATATCACATCATTTTCTATTGATTTGACAACTTCCACTCTAAAAACTTTTCATCAAAAGTTTTACCTCCAACCAAACACACCCTAAATATTAAACTTGCTAGCATTGGGAACTTTCTTGTTGATGCACTGGAGCTACAAATTAATATTAACCTATGAGTTGCAAAGAAAAGTGTCTTGTTTATTATTTTCATATAACTATAATTATCTCTTATATTGACCTCAACAGATGTAACAACTCCACCTAGATTCTATGCAGATTGGGCTGAGATCGTTATCCACCCCACAAGACGTATACATTTTAACATGAAAAATAACTCAAATTGCATTCAAATTAAGAGTCTTTGGTATTTGATAAAATTTTTAAAAATTTTGAATGAAAATCTTTTGGAGTACAACTTCTTAAAGTGGGAGAAATGATGTGATATGATAGGGATAAAGATAAGTACAAAGAATATATTTAAGATAGATACAATAGTTATATACGTAGTTGTAGAAAAATAATTAAAAAGTAAGGTAATTATATGGGAAAATGTGTCAAACGACTAGAAAATAGGACAGTTGTGAAGAATAAGGGTCTATTTGGTAAACGTCAAAACTCCATCGAGAGTGTAAAACTTATCATACTCGGACACCTAAATTCAAAACCTGTCATTTCGTGCTTTCACACCGAGCTCGACCATGCAGTAGCTTCGAGTGCGGTGCAATGATGAGAAGAAATGGAGAGGGGTTTTCCGGGATAGAAAGCTATGGTGAGCACAGTTAATACTCACATCAGCTACAAAATGCATAGGTCATTTCAAATGGTTAAATAATCAAATATCTGGATTGTGAACCATGGAAGCAGCTACATCAAATGGTGCTGGTGCCCATTATTGGTCAACGACAGCATTAAATGCAGATGTGTTTTACATTGTGAAAAATTGTAGCCGACTTTTATGGAAATCCAAACATGCCCTAAGAAGTTTTGGATTGACAAATTCATGTGAATGTCAAACACACTAAATCAAAAAATCTTATTAATTAAGTAAACTTGTCTAAATTACAGCTGGCTAAGAAAAAATAAATGGACAAACTGCAATAAAAGTCTTGAACTATTATACTCTCCTACTGTGACTTTGATTTAACTTCAACTTTGGCTTTGACTAGACATGTACAAAACTCTAATATTGTGGAGTAAGGTTATTGCCCAGTAAGTCTAACGGACAATGCAAAATTATGTACCACTGCACAACAAGCAAATATTGTAGTTTCCATCTGAAAAATAATATTATACTTTGAAGTACTACCTTACATACATGTTTTATGCAATCCACTTCAGCCTTGGCTAATTCTTCGCACTTATGTTCTAATGCACTCATGCTTACTCTTGTTTGTGATCTAGGTTGTTTGTACATGCTTGCATGTCTGCTGTTGATGTACGAGTCCATCCTCCATGCCTGGGCACATGCAACTATGCTTAGATAACAATAACAACAACAACTGCATGCTTCGGCACATGCAACCATGCTTAGACGACGACGACAATGACGACAATGAAACAACAAATCCATGTTCAATATGGACAAACCACTGAGTCATAATCATATATGGCAACATCATCATCACCATCAGAATAATGGAAGATGATTTAGTTAGGCCGGCCTACATTAGACCTTACTTAGGCCGGCCTAAAAAACATATTTTTTTTCAGTTTTTTTTTTTAATGAACATGTGCAGTTAAGTGTATTTAATCTATAAGCTAGATTCTACCATTTTTTTTTTGATGTTTTTAAGTTTTTTTTTCGATATTTAAACATTGGCATTTTCATAATTTTCAAAGGAAGAAAATCCTTAGAAAATTATAAAAATGTCACTGTGTTTAAAAATCCAAAAAAGCCTCGGAAAATTATGAAAATGTCATTGTACTAAAAAATTCAAAAAAATACTTTAAAAATCCAAAAATGGTATAACTTAGTTTATAGATTAAATGCACCAAGTTTTATATGTTCATAAAAAAACTAAAAAAAATTAAAAATATATATATGGTTTATGGCTCGACGCATGACTGTCCCCATGCGCCCGGCTGCAAAAAATCAAGCCTCTAAAATAATAAATAAAAATAATTTAACTTGCTTTGGAAAACCCAAGTTCAAAATCCCACTTCAAAATTCTTGTTTCTAACTAGAGAGCCCTATTTTATAGTGCAAACACTCCAATTTACCCATCGACGTTACCCCATTTGGAATCCATATTGGTGTAGGATTACAAGTTGTATACATAAGTTCTCATGACAAATTGTGGGCCCGTTCAGAAAACAAAAAAAAATTGCACATACTTTTTCGTACAATTATCCTACTTACTAATAATTTATACACAGTTTTCAATATAACTACACTACTTTTTAATCATTTACATGCATTCTTCCATACAACTACCCCTTAGTCTTAATCATTACCTTTATGATATAAATTTCTCACCTTTACCAAAATTCTTTCCCACAACAACTTTCCAACATTTTTTCCATGTTACCAAACACTTCCTCTCTAAGTGATATTATGTAAGACTTTAACCAACTCTCTAGGCTTGATTTTCCAATTTGAATCGAAATCTTGTAGAGCTCCTCCAATTAGGCACATTTGAAGTTTTCAAATCAAATGGCACTAGCCACGATGAGATTTGGACCCCAAAAAGACCATGCAACACTGGCCGTGCAAGGTTGCTACCATTAGTGAACTTTATGTGGGCATGGGATGTGCGACCTATTCACAACTTCGTCCACAATACCGCTTGGGCTTCGACACATGCTAGTGCTTGACTAACCCTTCATGGGTTTCATATATCCATAATCCAATGCCCCTCTATTGGGTGCCTATTATTGGCATGCTGCTTTGGATGCCCACCTCCATTGGCCCAATCAACTGACACCAAAGATCCATCAATCTCCATTGACAACTACTAAATATATATTTTTTTAAAACCCAAACTTTGGTTCGTCATGCGAAAGTCCACAGAAAGGTGCTTTCTCATTCCAATCAAATTAATTTTTTAGGAGAGTGATTCCCTATATTGTTTGAATGGAACAACTTGTACAACTGGTTACTTTTCTTCACTTCCTATATGGTCTTTTAATGTCTAAATTTTTTATAACATTGGAAAATTTCCAAAAATACCTATGAAATTGGGCTCTAATTCCTTGCGTACCCATGGAATTTCAAAAATTCCTTTATACCCACAAATTCCATTAAATTCCTCTCATATTCATGCAATTATCAATAGCAGCAACTGCCATTGCCGATTGAAAAAAATCTTTTAGTGGATCATGAAAATGGATTTGAATGCGTTGGATCAAAAAATTCTTCCTCTTTCACAACTCTGGCGACTCAATTAAAATCCACACCATCTGCAAAATCATAATTTGCCACCTAACCACCAAATTTGGCAACCACTTTTGAAAAATATAAATTGTTGCTGCAATCTTCCTTGCAAAAGCCAATGAAATCCAAACAAGTTTGTTACAACTAGGATTCATAGCCACCTTTGTTAATTCCACACCAACATATCTGGTGTCTTCTATGCCAATCCATTTGCGGCCACTCAACCCCAACAGCTCTTTTCCAAAAACCCTACTCTTTTGCAAGTCCAGCAATCGTCCACTAACTGCCATCCCCAAACATGCCACTAGCTTCAACTCATCACCAATAGATTTGTTGCCAACATTGTTGCCGCCTGCTCCTCATTATTAGCTACTGTGATCTCTAATCCAGCATTTGCCGTCCTTGTCACACCATGACAACTATCCACTGACAGAAACCATGGAAGCTCCATCACGCTGCAAAATCCATGGCAACCACTATGAAACAACAAATTCAGTCAACGTCCGACCTCCGTTGGCAAGATGACTAGCTATCCGACTTCTCTATTCCAACAATAGACATGAAAATCCTTCTTTGTTTCTTGCACCATCCTGGAAACCGCCCCCGTCAAGTAGATCAAGCTATAATTAGCATGGGGATTTGACCATTAGCGTTGTCGTTAACCATTTTACTGGTTTTGATCAACATTTAGACGAGGGTCAACTACAAAGCTGAGATGACAGCCAAGGGAATCTAATTAGGAGGAAGGCGTAGATGGTTAAAATGGACATTTCAAAATTACTAAAAATCAAAAATTGAAACATGGCTAAAAAATGCTAATGACTTCAATAAAAGGGGAACTTTTGAAAATTCATGGGTATATGAGGAATTTAGGTTAAATTTGTGAGCATATTTGGAAATTCCCTAATAAACTAATATATTTAGTTATGATGCCAACAAATCAATTATTTTAAAAACTTTAATATTATACAGTTCTCTTCAAATTTCAATAATTGCATATTCACCCTCAAATTATGTTAAATATTTATAAATATAATTTTCCAATTAAAGTATTTTTTAGCATCATAAATATATACATATAAATTTATCCTTTAGACGGTTGAGATGTAAAAAATCCTTTAAAAAATAGAAAAAGCAACCACTTGTACAAACCATTCTGTGCAAATGCTTGCGAGGAGTCATTCCCTAGATTTTCAACTCAAGCCTAATAAAATATGACCATAACTTCATGGCTCGGGTTGGTTGAGCAATATAATCATCATTATCACCTAAGCCTCCCAAATCACAGAAATAACTATATTCCATTGCACGTCTACATGGATTCAAATATCCGCCAATATGGGGGTGTATCGGCCATGTCCAATATGGGATGCAGGGGCGTTTCGGCTAGGGTTTTAAAAAACTGAGTATATCAGTCGATATGGGGGGTGTATCAGCTATGTATCATGTTTGTTGAATTGTTAATAAGTTTACATGTCTTATCTATGATTTCTTTTTTCATCTAAAATTCATATTGTATGTTTTACCATGGACAATTACTTATAAGAGAAAATAGACATATATATAGGCAAAATGCTAAGTAATTTTGATTTTTCAACATATTTTTTTCATATTTTTTATGGTAAAAATAAATTCTATCAAATACAGTCTGATACCGATACGATATGGCCATATTGTATCGTTTTTAAAGGGGACCAATACGCCATCCGGTACCAATATTCCAAACCATGTGTGTCTCGGATATATAATCCTAAACACAAAATGGTATTTGCAGATACATACGGATTAGAAATGAAGGACAAAATCTCCATATAAGATATGATCACTTTGGTCAAACCAACCCAACCTGAAGCCATCTCAAAAAGCAATTTTCAAACATGAATAAACCCTTAGACCCTAGCACTAAAAGGAAAACTAAATACAGGCCTACACCACATGAGATTGTTGCCGTTGGACCAAACATATGTGGCACCTCTAACTCCACACAAAACCTTATCTGCCCATCCGTCTCCATCTTTAAACAATATCCTGATTCGGGCATTTTTCTTGTCAGTTTTGAATACTTTCATTAAATCAAAACCAGTGTTTTAGACGCAAGTAAAATGATAGATGGCAGCCTGCTTAGCATTTTCATAGCACTTGTCGCAAGTAGCATGACACTTGATTGTAGTTCTTTCTGTTGTAGGAGGTGTTGTATGTACCACATGCACACTATGGCATAGAACAGTGTGCATTTGAGTTTTTGGTTTTGTTGTTTGATATGTTTAATATCTTAAGAATGGAATTGACCTGTCCTCATGCATGAAACTTCCTTATGGCTTGGGGGAGTGTTACGTTCTGGAGCACATCTTTTGTGTTAAACCCGCATTTACACCTGGAAATGCTCGACTGACATGACAGATGTGAAGTGCATAACATTAAATTCATGTAGAAAATGCTGGACACTTGAATCATTATTATTTTTTAAGGTAGGATTCTTTTTTTTTTTTGGGGAAATTCCCAAATATACCCACATATTTTCAAATATTCATCTTATAACCACGTATTTGACCCATAATTCCCACCATACCCATCATGTTGCCGTCCATTTTTTATCGTTTGGACTTTTTGTCTTTTAATTATTTATGTTAAGTAAATATCAAAACTGTCCATGTATTTGCCCATAAGTGAACTGTTAGTCCAGCTCCAAAACTCCCCCTTGCCGTCCCTGTTCCTGTAAACCTAGAATCTAAATCACAACCTTCCCAATTCGTTGTCTCGGTTGCACTGGCTGCTATTGTTCGATCGTCCAAGTGAAACTTTCTCCGCTACTGCTGCTTCCACAATTTTTTCCCATGGTAGCAAATAAAGAAATAGGAAGAAGATGATGAAATGGCCCCTGATTCCGACAACTTTCGCTGCTGCTTCTGTTATTTGTCCCCATAGTAGCAGATGAAGAAATAGGAAGAAGGAGAAGATGAAGAAATGCACCCTGATTTCGAACAGTCAGACGCATCTGATTCATCCACAAGCTGATTACTTTCCAGCGCATTATTTCATGGCACGGCTGTGTTTCTACTGAGCAATCCCAGCATTTTATGATGCACCCTGCGCATCCATGATCGCAAGATGAAGCAGCAGCAGTTCGGCTAATAATGCAGTGATCACAACAGTACTGCTTGGAACTAGAAAGGAACACCTTAAACGACAGTGTTATGTGCAGATCTGTCCATGAAAATTCATTTTCACCATGGGCAAAAAAGTAAATGCAATTGAATGATAACGTCTGTAGCTTCTCATTTAACAACAGGAGTATGGGGGGAATTATAGTTAAAATTTGTGGGTATGAGAGGAATATTTGAAAATCCGTGGATATAAGAGGAAATTCAGATAAAATACATGGATATATTTGGGAATTACCCTTCTTTTATTTTCTTTTTTTTTTAAAAAAAACTCTGGTTATAGCTCCCCATTGTGCATCCTGAATGATTATAGACCTTCATGATTTATTATATTTCTATTTACTTTTAGCCCTTCTAATTTTTCTGATTATTAGTTATTTATTGTAATTATTTTTAGCAATTAGAAAATGAGGCAAACAAATGAGGTCAAAAAGACAAAAGTAAGCCCAAGACCTTACAAACAACTGAAGAACATCTAGACCTTACAAACAACTGAAGAACATGCAAGGAATATGACATAATCCACAAAAGAAATAAAGATGGATGATAAACACGATTGAATATTGCAATTATTTGGAAATTCTGATTTAGAACAGCAGAATCAATTAAATTTCACATGACTAGTTTCAATTAAATTAAAAGGAAAATTTTATATGACAATGATTAGACCAGCTATGGTCTATGATGTAGAGTGTTGGGTAGCTAAAGAACAACATATACATAGAACGAGTGTAGCTGAACTGAGAATGCTAAGGCAAATAAGTGACAAAATTAGAAATGAAGTAATTTGAGATAATATAAATGCAAATTCAATTGGTAATAAGATGAGGAGAAGATTAATGTGGTTTGGGCATGTTAAATGGAGACCTAAAATGGCACTTGTTAGAAATCTCTGTTTATTCAAATAGAAAGCGACGAAAGAATGAGAGGAAGTGATACAGTATAGAAAACATGGAGAAATAGAAGAAAGAAAAAGGATCCTCTTATCGCTCAAAGTGATGTGAATGGAGGAAAGAGGAGGTAACTAGAAGAACTAGGGACTAAAGAATTACAAGAGAACTATAGAAGAGCAAATGACCTGTAGGAAATTGTAGAGAATTAAAGATCACAACTAATCATAAAAAAAATAATTGTTTTACATATGAACCAAACAACCTATTTATCAGAGAAGATAGCTCACACAGTAAAAAAAATATGAAAACCTACACAACAAGTAAACTTTAACTTATGAACTAAGCAAACTTGCACAAAAAGAAAGAACTCAATAATCGAAACAATCACCCTAGAATAATTTAAACCATCCAAGAACAAATATAAAAAGTATATCCTAAATTAACCCTAACTTTTATGATTCTGCCTCATATATGTACGAATTAGGTGCATGGCAGCATGATTTCCATCAGAAGGACCCGAAAGAATGTGGATAGAAGTAATTAAAAAGATATAAATACGTCAGAGATTACTGAAAACATCATTCATGATCGTAACGGATGTCACAATTAGATCCATGCAGCTGACCCACTTGGTGGGAAACAGTATACGATGATGATGATGATGATGATGATGATGATGATGATAAGAATAGCAAAACCATGGTTGATTAGTTCTGCTAAGCCATTAGCAATTCTTCCAACTTAGCCAGAAAGGTAGAAACCAAACATGACAAACAAAAACAAGAAATTTATCCAATCACAATGCTCCTTCACTTCATCAAAAATACGTCACCAGTCAACAGCCTCTAAGTACTCCTAGTTCACTGGAACCGATTGTTTCAGTCATCTTCGATAATTTTATAAATCCACATAATCTAACTTTCTAAATATCCACTTCATGTCGTTGTTTCAAGCAACTTTCATAACAGTAGATGGAAACCTGCATCTAGCAATTCCAGTATCCTGGAGAGGGCTTGCCACTTCAAAATGTCAAGTTTGTAACAACGGTCCAAATTTTCCATATTACTTTGAAAGCCAAGGCATCTTTGGTCTCAAACTTATCCATTGAGAAGAAAGGAAATGGAAATTCCTTGCAGAGAAGGCATCTACCAACTAAAATTTACGATCATTTGGTTGCCTCAAGACAATGGAATAAACCAGCGCAAAATAATTTGTACATGCTTCTACTCATAGAAAGGTAGTAGTAACGCATTCCGGGATACGTGACTCCTGAAAATCTGACGAGGGAATGGAGTCGGAAGAAAAACCTAAGTCCCATTTTCTGTGGGAATTACCTAAAATTTAAGCAAAGAAGAGCAACAAGCCTAACCAAAGACAATGTCACTTCCACGTAATTTTGTGTATGGATTGAAGGAACAGCCATGAAACCCGCGATTAAAAAACCCAGAAATATTTTTAGCAGAAAAATCACAGTGGATAGGAATAAAAGAAGAAACGAGGGGATGAAATGCCAGGAGAGGAATGAAAGGATTTACCTGCACAGGACTTCATGGAACGGATCTTGATGAGGAGAAGGATGATGCTGAGGAGATGGGTCATGTCCCCAGCTAGCCTGAAAGCATTCATTTTGAGTTGAGATTTTGCAGAAACGAACCAGATCGGAGAGTTTCTTGTACGTCTCTCTTCTTCTGCTTCTTTCTTTTTGGATTTTATGAGCTTTTGAAAGAGCAATGGAGGAACATAAAGGCAGGAAAGAGAGAAGGGCCGTCATCTTCTTTGACGTTAGCATGTCCTTTTTAGACCCCTGTAAAGTACCATTTTTTAATTTTTTTTCAAAAATTTAATAAAACTATTAAATAAAGAATTAATTTCAACTCGCTACATTTCGTTAATTAAGTTTGAAAACTTTCACATATATTTATTAAGTACCGGTCAAATTTCATCTATACACATTCTTTCAAGCACAATTAAAAATTACTTTTATTCAGTGTAGAAATTGTCTAAAATATCATTTATTATTTAATAATTATAATTATTTATCTATAGCAAAAGTTGAACTATGTGATAGAAACTTATCCAAATTGAGAAAGAAGTCAAGCATACTGAGTTTTGACGGTTTAGACATAACACGAATGATAATAAATGTCAGATCAATTTAGGGTACTTTGAAATTTTAAAATTCTTAAACATTTCAACTATTATGTTGGGTATATTTGAAATTAATTAAAAAAAATTAGTTAGTATATGTGAAAGTTTTTAAACTTGGTATTTATAATTAAGGACAGATAGTGTTGGTATATTTAAAATTAACCCTTACTTTTTGAGTGAAAATCATATTTTATCACCGATTGGGGTTCTCATTTGGGAGATCAAATCCCTCATATCTACCTCCCAACACTTTTCTACCCATCATGTGTTACGACAAGGAAATGTTGTTGCTCACTCTTTAGCTAATTTTGTTTCTTTAGGTTTTTTGGATAGCCAGGTTTGGTTGGATAATCTCCTTTCATTTGTTATGGAAAAAATTTGTACAGACAAATTTTTTGGCAATAAATTACTTGGATCTCTTCATCCCTCCCTCCCCTCATAATGTAGGGGAGGGGGGATAGAGTATTTCCTTTCATAAAAAAAAAATAATAAAAAAAAATAATGTGTTTGAGAAGTGATAAAACTTTTAAATAAAATACGTGTTTGGAAAATAATAAAACTTTTAAATGAAAAGATCTTGATATAAAAATTTTTGAAGTGAAAGAAGTTTATTTGTAACATAATAGAGTTGTAATAGCTGGACACAAGTAGAACTTGTATTTATGCATTTAGATTAAATTTATGATGTATGTGAGATTTGATTCATTTATGAATGGTTCTTATGATAATATTTTGCAATTAAGAATTTGACTAAAAATAGAGGTTGGAACAAATTGCTATGGTCAAGTGGTTTGTTAGGGATCATGAATGGATAATGAGTCATGAATAATTATCTTAATTATCATGATTTAATTTATGGAAAAGAGAAGGGTAATTATGGAATTAAGTTGGGATATATTAGGAAATTAATAACTTGACGCCGGTGAAGCAAATTGAGGTGAAAATTGAGAGATAGGTACAGAATTTCATGCTCGATCTTATGGATGGATTGGATTGAGTAAATGTGATGAGATTACGGAGATAATTATTTAATTTCATCTTAATCCAAGGATGAACTTCAAATGGCTATAACTTGAAATGGAAACATCGTTTTGAAGTAAAATTTGAAATGAACAGTTAAAACGACTTGCTTAAATTATGAATGGAATGGATTAGGCTAATTACTAAGAAAACATGTATTGTCATAAAAGAACAAAATAATTTGGACACTCGTGCAAATAATCATGAGATTTAAGATGCTAATCATGAGGCAAAGTCAATGCATGTGAGATGTCACCTTTAGAGATTTTTAGCTTGATTTTTTAATTATCAAAAATAATAAAATCTAAGATAATGTCATGCATTAAAACTTTGCATTAAAAAGCTTGCAATGGTGGCATGCTTGGACTTCCATGGGAGGAGATAAAATGGGATTTTTTGATTTTCAAAAATTCCAAAAAATTACACCACATAAGCTAATCACCTAGGGTAATTATGGAACTGTAGATTTTTATCAATAAATGACAAAAGCCCAGCCACATGAACGACCAAGGGGGGGGATTAAGAGATAAAGTGATTTTTTGAGATTTTACACAAGATAAATATGGATTTTACTTGGACTAAGTTGAGCCATGTCAATTAAGCCATAATTACTCAAATGAGATGGCAAGTGGGACCCACAAAACTCAGCAAAAATGGCAAGGGGCAGGAGCATAGGGACGTTTAACTTGGGAGTGAAAAATCAAAAATAGAAAAAAATCACCAAGGAGCAAGCAAGGGGGAGACACCCACTTTTTAGAGAAAAATCCAAGGAAAAAATTTCCAAACCAAGAACACCCCAAGCATTCCCAAATCCCAGCAAGGGAAAAGGAGGAAGAAGGAAGAAAGGAAGAAGAAAAAGATGAGCAAAGAGAGGTGTGAAAATTGAAGAAACCTGAAGGCAATAATGATTGCTGGAATTATTCTCAATTCTGATGCAATTGAAAGATAGGTTTTAGAAAAATTATTTCTCTATGATGTTCATGAGAAATGAGATTAGAAAAAAATGATAAGGATCTTTACAAGTATATGGAAACTAGAAATGGAGACCAAAAAGAAAATATTTTAGACTGGTTTAATAACCGGTACTCCAATTAGGTAGTCTACGCTGGTATAACCTAGTTGAAGATATTATGAGATGGGAAAGAATGGATGGATTAGCAAAAGTGTCTTTTGTTAAGACATGTATAAAACTTTATGTGAGAGCAACTTTTGCTCTATACTATAGACTAAATGTATTAAGCTATATGAATGTTGTATAAAAATGATGGCTCTAGATTTTCATGTTGTATGAATGAAAGGGTTGCCTAGATATTACCCTATGATAAGATGAGAAATTTTATAATTTCTCTATATATAAGAATAATAATATGTCTACCATAAGAATAAGAGATGGATGACATAAAGGAAAGAACAATTACAATGAGAAACCCATATGGGAACAGGGAACAGAAACCAAGAGACAATAGTGACAAGTGATAGGTCTATTAGACTAAGGCTAAAAGCGCCAACAAGACAGAGTAGAGCAGTAGAAGCATAATAAACCATTGAAAATATTGAAAAAAAAAAGATAAGTTGGCTAATTTATATGAGTCTTACCCCCGATATTTGAAATATAAAAAGCTTCGGGACGAAACCTGTTATGAGGGAGGGAGGATTGTGAAACCTGGACCCAAGTAAAGCTTATATATATGCAATTAGCATATAAATATGAATCAACTATAATTTAGTAAAACTATAAATGATTTCTAATTGCAATATTGATGATTTATTGTAATTAGGGCAAGTGATTATGAATGGTCAATATAAGCCGATATGGGTCAATGTGATTAAAGAGGCTTAATGAGCATTAGGAAATGTGATTATATTGAGGATAATTACCTCATGTATTATGATTTTATTAAAGGATATTATAATTTTAATTATGGATTAAATGAGACAATTACTAGAAAATCCATAATTTGACGCCGGAAAGGCATATTAAGATGAAAATTGAAAGGTAAATACATAATTTTATGCTTAATCTTATGGTGATGATGGATTATGAAAATAAGGATAAAATTAGGGTGAAAATTGATCATCACCGTTCAAAAATTCAAATGGTCATAACTTGAGCTAGAAAAGTTGGATTGAGATGAAATTTGAAATGGACGATTAAAATTATGAGATTAAGGTTATTGAAGGGTTTGATTAAGCTAATCATTCTAAGAATAAGGGGCATGAAATTGGGATCAACTATTTTGACTTTTGCACCAAAAACTTATTAGCATTTACGTTAAAGTTGAATAAAATAATTAAATAAATAAAGTTAAAAATGAGGTGTTAAAAAGAGATAATGACACATGGATTTTATGAATTATCTAAAATAACAAAATCCATGAAAATATCCCCTGCATTAAGGAGCTAATGACTAGCTTAAGGGAGAAGCATAGAGGAGGCATAGAGTGGATGACTATGAGCTCCAAAAAGTGGATTTTTGTAAAATATTTTTTAATAAAATATATGCCCAAAATCAACTATGGATTAAGGGGATTAAATTTTCATTAAATTGGAGTGAAATTCGTGGCTAAAGGCATCAGATCTAAACCGTAGATATGTGATCAATTAAAGATAGCAATGGAGCATGGGAGAGAGGTGCACGGTCAAGCAGCTTTTGGAATTTTTAATAATTTTTTAATAGCTAAATTGACTCCTAATTAAGCTATTTACCTAGGGTAGTTAATTAGCC
>JAXCLR010009942.1:0-13346 GCA_035584095.1 Annona squamosa | reverse complement strand
TTTGTTTAAGTATTTTAATATTATCATAACTGCATCGGTGTTTGGGTTGGATTGAAATACTAACTATATGAGAGTTCGGAACTGTGTAGAAGAATGTTGGCTAAGGTTGGATATAACATGTACCTGACACATAATATCAAATATATATATATATATATGTGATTATGTGAAATAGAGGATAGTGCTTGCTATGTTAAATGACCATCTCAATATTATAAATTACTATTGACAAGGGACGGGACTCCACTACTAGTATGAATTTTTTTTATTATGTTTAAAATTTATAATTATAGATCGGTTGCCTTAGATGCTTGAATTATCATTGTTGACCTGTTGTGTTTTTGAAATTGAGTTTGTGGGTGTGTAGAGGTATTCCAATGCTGGGTTTAATTTTTATGCATCCGGTGACATTATCTAAGGAAAATGAATTGAGATTGGGCATGAAAGTGATATATCGGAGTGAAATGGAAAATTTTAAAGTTTAGAAGTTCTTGTGAATAATTAACGTTTAGCCGAATGTGTTAGCGTGAATTATTACGTGAGTATGCCATTTGCAACATATTTGAGTTGCTTTGCTGAACGTTGGTAGAAGTATTTTATTTATGGAGTTTAATATACAGTAATTATATATTCACGTATGTTGTATAATTAATTTATATGATACACAAATGAATTTTGTGTTGCTCTATAAATTATTCCTATGTTGAAATTAACATAAATTGAATATAATTGTACTATTAAGTTACTGTAGGTCTGAACTGTTTATAAAACTTTATATGTGATGTTATTAATTATGGACATATAAAAATATACAAATTATATTTTTGTGTTAGCAGTTGTGTAATTAATTTATATAACCATGAATTAATTACTTGACATCCTTTGTATCTGAAATTATAAATTGTAGAGCTAGATATTTGGTCCGGCCAACATGACATAAGGTGTGATGGAGGATAAGTTAAATTATAGTTATCAATAGCGGATAAATTCAAGAGTTTATTTTTTAAAAGAATTTCCAATCAATTATTTTCTTCTCTAATGGAATTGTTGGAATAAGAAGGAGGAGATTTGATATGGTATTTGTATATGTATATATATATATATAAAGAGAACATTGAGAGTTATTGGGAAATAAATGGAATTAGAAAATTATACTGTGTGTAATAATTGTGGCTGCTCATTTGAAATTTTGGCTATTCGTGGGTTAAGATGGAAGCTTCTTTTTGAATTTATTTAATTAAATTCAATGAGTTGGTTCATCCAATTAAATGTGGATGACACATTATTTTAGTTGGTAAAATATTTAATTAGGTTAAGATAGTTGTTATGATGTTTAAGTGAGAATGGTGTGTGTAATGCATCATGATTATTGCCAAGTGAAACGGAATTGCATATGTGGGACCCCAAGAATATGTGTATAGTTTTATTTATTTCCTTAGTAGGTCCTATGCATGCTAGAAGACTACTTTGGAATGTCCCTTCGTGGACAGTATGGTATTACCTTAATGGCCTGTGGTAAGTCCCTTTTATGGACTGTGTGTGGCGCCCTGAAAGGCTGTGAGTTTGCTCCATTGTGAGCAGTGTGGATAACCTTACACATTGGGTTAGTGGTTTGTACATTTCTTATGGTGCTTTCATGATGTTATACATCATTATATACGTGGTTTATTTCTTGCTTACTAAGTTATTTAACTCATTCCCGAGTAATTTAAATTTCGGGAGAGGCAGGACCGTCTGGTCAATAATGCGGGTTAATAGGCTAAGATGGTGCAGCAGAGACATTTTATTTATTATTTATTCATTATTTATTTATTGTTGGCTTGTAATAAATTAATGGAAATTATTCCTATTAACTCAGTGAATGTTTGTGATAAATTCCGGATGTTAGTGAATGGAGTATTAATTATTTGTTGCCCAATGAGGGTGGTTAACAATCCTAGGATGGGGTCGTGACAATCCCTCCTACCAAAAATCGGATGTTGCAATGAGAAATCCCTCCTGCCATCGTCGGCCACCTTTTCTTCTACTAGTGTAGCATATTAGTCTAGAAAAATAATCTTGGGTTGTGTATTTAATGCAATTTTGTCAGATCAATCACATTTATGACAAAATTTATTTTTATATTAATTTATAAAAAAATTCAAAATTTTACTTCCACTAGTCATGTTCCCATTATTACATCCAAGATATAAATAAAAATTACATGGCCACTATTTGCCATACATGCCTTGAAATAAATAATTAGAAATAAATATTCTTAAAAATTTTCATGTAAATCAAAACTGCTAATATCCCACTTAATTTGGTGCACTTGTAAAAATAATGGGTTAATCCCAACATGACTAGCAAGTATAAAATTATTTGAAAATGGATAACGACCTAAATAAAACTTAATTAAATGATAAAATAATTATTTAATTTTATATCTTAAAAATTAGGTCTCGAATGCAAAATTAAACCCTTCCATTGAGTCCAGAAGCATCAAAAACATGAAAATTAACTATTTGATCATTAAATTTTGATTTAAAATGATCAATTTATTAAGAACACAAAGTAAATGGTTATTAAATTGTCACATCATCATCGGCTCTACTTAGCTTATCTTTCTGCACTGAACTTCTTTTGATATTGGGTTTACCCAAACATTAGCTTAAACAGAAAGGTATAGTGACCCTAGTGACAATTTATTCTTAACAGGTGTTTTGCAATTAATAAATATTATGTCCTTTTTTGTAAAATCTCTTCAAAATAGTCTTGTTTGAAAAAGCCCAGAACACCAAGCAAAATATAATTTCACAATCCATAAGATTGCTCATCTTGCCAAAACATGTTGTTCAAATAAACAAAATGTTATATGCATTAGATAATGCCCATGAATGAGAGGACTGGGATGCTCTAACGGTGCACTAAATAACTCTTCAACAGCAACCAACTAATTGTTACGGGTGCAATTTCGTCTGGGTAAATAGAATAGGGTCAGTTCGTTCATGCTAAATTACCGATAGGAGTAGATTCGGTTCCTAGTAAAAATTACCCATTGCAATTCGAGTAGGGTCGGTTCAAGAGGTCGGGTACTCGGAACCGGTTATGGGTGTGTTTGGAAATGAATAAAACTTTTGATGAAAAGTTTTAGAGAGTAAAAGTTGTCAAATGATGTGATATGATAGGGGTAATGATGAGTAATAAAGAGAATAAAGTTAAAATAGGTAGGTTAGTTGTGTGGATAGTTGTGTAGAAATAATTAAAAAGTAGGGTAGTTGTATAGGAAAATGTAAAAAAATAATTAAAAAGTATGATAGTTGTGAAGAGTGAAAAGTTTTAGATTGAAAAGTTTTAACTTACATTTTGTATTAATTGTCAAACACACCATATGTATAATATAAATACAATATAAGTAAAACAAAGCTTTTCAAAATCTCGCCTCATGCTTTCACTCCATTTTTGTTTTCCCTCCAAATGCCCCGTGTCGAATGTAGCCGCTATACTAGTCTCTATTTTCATTTCCTCCCAAATTCTTAACTCAGGTGGCAGAGGAAAACTCAAATATGTGGATTTGGTGGAAAGAGGTGACAAAATCATTGATGCAAGGTGATCAGATGCCATGAAAATTGTTGATGGCTGGCTTGGCTGGAGATAGGATGCAAGCAACGACGAATTTTTAGACAGCATGAGCTTTCAGACATGATGTGATCGGTGATGATTTTAGGCTTAGCGGCAATGGGGTTTGCCAAAGATAAAAGCGATGTTGGTTATCAGATGGACGATCTGCAGTTGCTAGAGTGGCGATGGACGTTGGATGGTGGTCGCTGGTGGTTGCTGCAAATTGTGTGATGTTAGGGAAGATGCCATAGATGTGCACTGCTCTGCTCCCGTCCTCTTCATTCAACTCTTCGATGTCGTCCTTCTTCTTCGATCTTTTTTTTTTACCTTCATCCAAATCACTTTATAGGCTTATTCTTGACTATGTATGGAAGTAAGGCTTGATACTAGAAGTGCAGGGATGCTGGTGGAAAAAGGTGGCAAGTTGTTGCTTCCCATTGTTGAGCAATCGTTGTTGATCTTCAATCCAACAACAGA
Source organism: Annona squamosa (assembly GCA_035584095.1). Lineage (NCBI taxonomy): Eukaryota > Viridiplantae > Streptophyta > Magnoliopsida > Magnoliales > Annonaceae > Annona > Annona squamosa. The sequence goes on along the minus strand of JAXCLR010009942.1, from coordinate 9,269 downwards.
GATGAATGGGTTAGAATCTCAAGGCATGCACTTTTGGGAGGCTTTCTCTCATGAGCATTTCAATAAGTCTATAATTCTTTAATCTAGATATTACAACTTTTTCCCTTTGGTTTATTTGCTTTGGAATTACAGTAATTATTTCTTTTTTAAAATGTTGAGAAGCAGAAATTTTGCTTTTTTGTACATTCGTGCCAATCATGTTGCTAATATTTTGTTTTTTCCATTTTTAGTCGTTGCTAATATATCTTCTTTAAATTTTTTATTTTCAATATTTTTAGATGTAATATGTAAGAAATATTCAGACTTGTTAATTGACAACAGTATTTTATGCAAGTTATTTGATCTTATTCATCATGTCGTAGAACAGAACTTGTTAACTAGATGATGCATTTTTGAAAGTCCACTTGTATGGGAAGGTTCCATTTTTGGCTTTTATGTAGTTGTGTAGCTTATCAATGCAGGGGATGTTTGTTCTAATTATAGAATATTTTTAGATAGAGTAATCTGTAGAGTTGGAATCTATACAGAGTACTTAACTCAATTACATGCAACAGCATGTTTAACAGTAAACCGTTTTGGAACCGAACTGGAATGACCTGTGCATAAAAAAAAATTAGGGTAAGATAGACTCCGAACCGAATCGACCTGTAGGGTCAACCTCTATCCCGACCTGCCAAACCCAAGTTGCACCCTTGCTAATAGTTGCCAATAATGGCATGAGTCAAAAGTCAAGCTAACACATCCCGCCAATTTTTCATGGATTTATTAGAGAGAACGAATTCTATTCAAAACTAAATTCCCGCGTACATGATACTATCCGTGTGTATTTCATTAAAATATTCATGCCATCATGTGTATATATATACATAAACAAATACGTACACGAAAAAAAAACCACATAACTAATAATATTAGTATAATTGTACCAAAAATCAGAAACATAATATTTGAAATAAATTCTGTTCATTCATCTGTATATTTCTATAATCCATACGCATATTACTTATGTTATATATTATAAAATCTCCGTGCAATTAATTCATAATTAATTATATCAATAAATAAATTCAACCAAAATATTTATTGAAATCTAAAATCAATTCTCAAATAAAAGTCTACTTGCCTCAAAATTTCTCTCGTAGCTTATTCTTTCCTCCCGCAACTCTAGCTTTTCCAAACCTTACCTACGAATATCTAAATCCACTAACTCTCCCAATATAATTTAGAAAAGGTCTCTAGTGGATTTCCTAAAACTTTGAGGAAGGAATAAAAGATAAAATATTATCACTTTTAACTTAAATTTCAATTATAATCTCATCTTATTCGGTGTTACTTTTAACTTAAATTTCAATTCTAATCTCACCATATCCAGTATCACTTTTAACTTATATTTCAATTCTAATCTCATCTTATCTGGTGAGATATTTATCTTATCTTGTGGGACCCATATGCTTAGGAAAGCAAAAGTATAACAATTAATTATTTTTCTACGGAACCCCTAGTCAAATGCTAGACCTCTAAGATCACTTGGATCACCTATATGCCAATCGAGCTACATGGGTTGCTAAAATATCATTTAAAAATGAAAATATAAATATAACCTGCAACATATTTAAATAATAATTGGGTAATGCCTATTAGTACCTATTTGGTCCAGTTGATCAAAAAGCCTACTCTTGTCACTTAAGGTGTCTGTCTGGATTTTTTTTCCTCTGCAATTTTCTTGATGGCTTTTGTTGCAAGTAATTTTTTTTTGCATGCTGCTGGAGCTTTCGCAGCTTGCTCGTATGGATTTATTGGCACAGATTTTTTTTCCTCTGCAACTTTCTTGATGGGTTTTGCATGCAACGGAATTGAGTTTACAATGGGGTGCATTTATGACATTTCACATGTATTAACGTCAATTTTGGACACTGATATGACTTGGGGTCTAAAATGCAAAAAAGATAAAGTTTTCAAGTTTAAAATGCAAATGGCCAAACTTTGGAGTTTAAAATGCAAATAGGCAAAGTTAAAGAGTTTAAAATGCAAAAATCCCCTGAAATTGTCTGTTGCAAATGAAATCCCAGCCAAACTCAAGTTGAATGTTAGACTGCGTAGGTTGAAAATCTCTTTAGGGATGATATGGTGAGGTTATTGGTGGAGAGATCCAACTTCTCCAGATGCTAGCAGCCATCTATGCTTCTTAGTTTCATGCCGAACAAGTGGTTATGACTCAAATTGAGTTGATGTAGTTGCGTGAAATTGCTGAAAATGTCTAGTATTCCCCCTCTAAAGCAATTTTGAGAAAGACAGAACATCTTGATGTTGTAAGGTGAAGCTAAGAACTAGGGAATACTTCCTATGAAAGAATTCCTCCCTAAATCTAGGATGGTGAGGTTTTGTTATTTATGTATCCCTTGAGAGAAGAATCTGAGAATAAATTACCATCAATGTAAATCCTTAGGTTGGAGAGAGAGAGAGAGAGATTTACCATTGAAACTGGTAGAGAGCCGGTGAGCTGATTGTCTGAGATGGCCAATTGTTCCAAGAGAGTACAATTGGTTAGAGGATCGAAGAAAAATTTGTTAAATTGGATGAAGGAAGAAAGCAAGTTTATGCCTAGATTCGAGAGAGAGAGAGAGAGAGAGAGAGATTTACCGTTGAAATTGGTAGAGAGCCATTGAGCTGGTTGTCTAAGATGGCCAATTGTTCCAAGAGAGTACAATTGGTTAGAGGATCAAAGAAAAATTTGTTAAACTGGATGGAAGAAGAAAGCAAGTTTATGCCCAGATTCATTTGGAGAAGAGCAGACGTATTTCTAAGCAAAGGAAGTGAACCCTGGAAGTGGTTTCTGGAGAGGTTGAAGTATTGCAGTCCCGATATGTTCAACAAAGAACTTGGAATATTCCCATTGAATAGGTTAGTGCCCATGTAAAGTCCAGTCAGCTTGGGAAAATGGAAACCCATGCAATTAGGAAGCTGTCCAAGGAGTTTATTATTTGCCACAAAGAAGAAATTAACAGAAGAGCTGTTATAAATTAAGGAGGGAATCATTTCAATGAGTTGATTTCAGAAATCTGCAGGTCGGTGATTATGAAGTGTTAGAATTATACTCCTATAATGTGTCCTAATTAAATAATAAGTCTTGAAATTAAAGATAGGCCGGTGTATCTGAGATACGTACGCAATCTGAGTTGAGGTAGAATTACACTTCTACTAAGAGTTATGATGGGAAGGGCTCTGTATAAAGAGGAGTCTAGGTCCCTCTCTCACACATACATCACAAGTGGTTCCTATCTATCACTAGTATCATAGGGAGAAGTGTTGAGGGAGAAGACTTCGTACTCTGCTCGATCTACAGGTGGAATCTACACACACATGGATTCAAGTACGCTTCTGCATAAACTGATTTCCAATATGTGGTATCAGAGTCCACGTTTCGATTTTGGGTATAATATATTTCACCCATGATTATTTAAGAATTCTTGAAATATTCATTATTGTATTAGAATATTCATGTGATTATTATTTTTTTAATGATGGAAGAAAACCCATGAATATATATACATGAATATATTGCCTGCTAAGAGATTCTACCTATTAAGAGATTTTTTTTATCGTTTGGCATGAATTCAGATATACATACATGCTATCATAATTGGATTAATTATGTGCAATATTAGTTATTGCACTCACATGGATTTAGACCCATTATGTAATTAAATAATAATAATAATAAATATATTATTATGCCCGATGCCCGCCTGCCATGCCCGATGTCGTGAACCCGGAATCCACCCACGCCGGCTGCTGCCATGAATGACAAATGGATTCGGAACTCGGCAGCACCCGCAAGGGCAACAACATCTGGCAGCACCGAGGAGTAGCGTGGTGGCGGCTGAAAACAGCGATTGCCGGTGGAAACGGTGACAGTGCTGGATGAGTTGCCATCGTCGATCTGCTGTTGGTGGTGGATCTACTGCCGCAAAGAAGAACTGGGCAATTCCAAGATGCGGAGACAGATCCGGAGATGCCGGATGACAGTAGCGGCAGACAACGACCAATTGGAGATGGCTGCTGACGGCATTCGTGGAACCGGAGATGGCGATAGACCCAAAAATAGAGGGAGACGCCGGAGATTTCGGGCCGCAGTGGGCGACAGTGGACGACCGGAACTTGCTGCTGTTGTGATTTGTCGGTGATGGTGCTGGTGGCAGCAGCATGGCAGCTGTTGAACGGCCGGTAGGAAGCTACTCGAAGCCGTGCCGGAGAAGCAGCAAGTAATCGGTTGCTGCCGGTGTAGCTGCTAGATGCCAGGAAAGAAGATGTCGGACATGCGAGGACGGCGGCGAGTAGCAGTGGCTGGTGGCATCATTAGCGGCCGAATGGCGGCTGCCGGAAGGTGCGACAGTAGGTTTTAGGTAGCGGCAGGGCATGTGCGGCTAGGGTTTCAGATTTGGGACTTTGGGGAGAAAAAATGAAATTATAGAAATACCCTTTAACGAAGATTTTCAAATTAAACCCTCTTTTTGGCTAATTTTGCAAATGGGTTATCTCCCTCTTTAACCGGGCTTGGTCATCCATGAAGCCCATAAAAGGATAGCCTACTGAGCCCATAAAGAATAACTCATTAAGCCCATATTCTATAAGCCCAAAACTATTTAGGCTCAAGCAGGTGGCCCATTTTAAGAAGTCCATTTCAGGAAGCCCATTATGAACTGTCCATATATAAATTAACATAATTTTTTATCTTCTTATCCAAATTGGACAATCCAATAGTGGTTTTCTATGTTTTTGGACATTTTGGATCTAATAGAAGGGTCTAATTAAGCTAACTAGGTCAATAAATTTGATTTTTTGGATATTTATGCAAATACATGAAAAATTTTGAATTATATTTGTAATTAATTCATGTGATTAGTTTATAAATATCTAATTAGCAATTTACTTATGATTTATTGCTTTCTATTTAATATTCAGCATGTAATATATATATATGAATAATTATATAAGCTATGATTATTAAATTTTATAGTGAGATTATATTTTATGATATGACTGGAGGTTGGTGTCTAAGCAAGAGGTATTGAAGAGGATCACGTAGTTATTTAATTAGGTCCCTGCTATGCAAGGGGAGCCTCCCATGCCCCACCTCACTTACCTGGCCGACCAAAAAGAAATAATATGGAATTTAATCACACATAATGAATTTAATAATCATTATTATTGAATTATTCATATATATATTATACTCTATAATTTATATTAATAATTTTGATTGTATATTTTAGTTGCCCCAAAGGGTCTAAATTATATTTTCCAAAATTATTAATTAAATGGAGAGAATATTATTGTTTATTTTTTCTCATAATGGAAATTGTAATTAATTGTCATTATGTAATTTATGTTTAATAAATATTGTTCATCTTTATGTCTTTGTTGCCCTGAAGGGTCTAAGACGTTTAGTTAATCAAATTTATTAAACAAAGAGAGAATAATATGATTTTTCTTCTCATCATAGAAATTGCATTATTAAAGAATATTATATTATAGTTCTACCCGAAGGTAGCTATAATTTAATATTTATGAATAATTAACTAGAACTGCATAAATGCAGAAAATTTTCTACCCGAAGGTTGGGATTTCTTGACCTTGTGTATTCAGAATTAATTATTGAATATTATTGTTTATCATAACATTATTGAATATAATCGTGCATTATTGCTTGTATGATTAAATTTTAAAATTTTAGCTATGATTAATTAATGTTAATGGAATTGTTACATAATATTTATCTGAATCATAATGATAACGTGAGCTTAATTATTTTTTTACAGCTATGGCTCTTGTTCCTCAATCTCATCTGTCTAATATCCCGACACTGAATGGATCAAATTATTCTGATTGGCATGAGCAATTACTTATTACCTTAGGATTTTAGATCTGGATTTAGCCCTTCATGTTACAAAACCTAATGACTTAACGCCTGAAAGTACTGATAGTCAAAAGATTCAATTTGATAAATGGGAGCGTTCTAATAAATTGTCTCTTATGATTATAAAGAGCACAATCGAAAGGAATCTCAAAGGCTCTATTTCTGAACCTGAAAATGAAAGTGTCAAAACCTATCTTGACTCAATTAAAGAAAAATTCAGTGGTTTAGATAAAATATTGGCCAGAATGCTCACTAACAAATTGACTTCAATGAAATATGATAACATTTGTGAAGTGCGAAAACACATAATGAAAATGTCAAATATAACTGGGAAACTTAATGAACTAGGGATGAAAATCTCTGACTCTTTCCTAGTCATATTTGTCTTAAACTCTCTTTCATCTCAGTTTTCTAAATTCAAATCTCCTATAACACACAAAAAGAGAAATAGACTTTAAATGAATTAATATCTATGTGTGTACAAGAGGAAGAGAGATTAAAGCAGTATGGATTAACGATTATCTATTTCACATAGACTTCTAAGCAGTACAAGCCAAAGAAAGGAAAAAAAAAATTTTCATTAAAGAAAGGCTTAGAGGATGGATTGAAAAAGTCCGCTGAGAAATGTCATTTTTATAAAAAGAAAGGACATTTTAAGAAAGATTGTCTCAAGCAAAAAAGTTGGTTCGAAAAGAAAGGTAACAATTATGTACATATTCGCCTTGAAACCAATTTCTTAAATGTATCATCAATTTATGGTGTATTAACTCTAATGTTGCTATCCATGTTTCAAACTCTTTGCACGCATTTCATTCAACCCGCAACCCAAAACCGCATGAGTCGTCTATTTTAATGGGCAATCTGACCAAGTCTAAAGTTAAAGTAGTAGGAAATTACAGACTTTGCCTTGACACAGGGCATATTTTAGAACTGCATGATGTTTTCTATGTTCCGTCCATTTTTAGAAATTTAATTTCTTTGCCAAAACTTGATGTAATGGGTTATTCTTTCAGTTTCGCAAACTTAAAGTTCTCTTTATTCAAAAATTCTATTTTAGTTGAAACTAGAACATTGTTTAATGGTTTATATTAAATAAGTACAAATTGCTCATTTATTAATTGTTCATCTACCTTAAATGTATGTGCTGACAATAAACGTGGTATAATTGATGAAAATTCCTCCATGTTGTGACATAAAAGATTAGGTTACATATTAAAAGAAAGGATGCTAAGATTAGTAAAAGATGAGGTATTACCTACTCTAGATTTTACTAATTTTAGCATATGTATAGATTATATTAAAGGAAAACAAACCAAAATTTAGAAAAAGAGTGCCACAAGAAGCAATGGACTTTTAGAATTAATCCACACCGATATTTGTGGTCAATTCTCATCATGTATTGAAGGTGAAAAGTACTTTATAAAGTTTATTGATGATTTTTCACGTTATAGTTTTATTTTTCTATTATATGAAAAGTCTGATTCTTTGAACACTTTTAAAATATTCAAAGAATTAGTAAAAAAGAAATTAGATAGGAAAATTAAAGTTATGATATCTGACAGGGGCGGTGAATATTATGGTAAACATGGTCAATTAGGTCGAATTCTTGGTCCATTTGCTAAATTTCTAGAAGAAAATGGTATTGAATCTCAATACATGATGCCTGGAACTCCCCAACAAAATGGTGTTGCTGAAAGGAGAAATCTTGCTCTCATGGATATGGTGAGAAGTATGATTAGCAACTCATCCTTACCCTTATTCTTGTGGAATGAAGCCTTGAAAATTATTATGTATATTCTCAACAGAGTTCGTAGTAAAGCTATTTCTAAAACTCCATTTAAATTATGGTCAAGCAGGAAACCCAGTTTGAGGAATATGCATGTTTGGGGTTGTCAAGCAGAAGCAAAGATACTTAACCCACAAGAAAGAAAATTGGACTCAAGGACTATTAGTTGTTTCTTTATTAGGTTTTCAGAATGGTCTAAAGGGTATAGATTTTACAATCCGTCCCATAATACTAGGATCATTGAGACTGGAACAACTCGATTCATTGAGAATGGTGAAAATAGTGGGAGCACAACTCCACGAAATGTAGAATTTGAAGAGATTAGAGACCTTTCCTCTGGTTTATCATTAATAGATGCAAGAACTGAGATTGTTAATCATAACATGATAGATCAACAACCAGAAATTACTGTGCAACCCATGGAAGAGACTAATAATGAATCGATCTCAATTTTAAATGACATTCATCAATATGATAATGTAGAACATATTAATGAGCCAAGAAAGTCTAATCAAATAAGGAGACCTGCTATTTCAGATGACTACATTATATATTTGGAATGTATTGATGATCCTTGTATTGAAAATGATCCATTGACATTCAAAGAAGCCATTAATAGTGAAAAGTATGAATTATGGATCAATGCTATGAAAGATGAATTGGAATTCATGTTTCAAAAAAAGTTTGGAATCTTGTTACGTTACCTAAAGGGAGCAAACCTGTTGGTTGTAAATGGATATTCAAAACCAAACGGGACCCTAAGGGTAATGTAGAAAGGTATAAGGCCAGATTTGTTGCGAAAGGATTCACACAAATAGAAGGCATTGATTATAAGGAGACATTTTCACCAGTCTCCATAAAAGACTCATTCAGAATTATTATGACATTAGTGACTTACTTTGACTTAGAGTTACACCAAATGAATGTAAAGACGATATTCTTGAATGGAGATTTAGAAAAGGAGATATACATGGTGCAGCCTGAAGGATTTGAAATGGAAGAAATTAAAACATTAGTATGTAAATTAAAGAAATCTATATATGAAAACAAACTTTCCGACAGTGGTATTTAAAGTTCAACAAAGTTATCACTTCCTTTGGATTTACAGAAAACATTGGTGACCAATGCATATATCTAAAGTTGAGTGGGAGTAAGTTTATATTTTTGATTCTATATATAGATGATATTTTGCTTGCTACTAATGATTTAGGTCTTTTGCATAATACTAAAGTTTCCTTTCTGAACATTTTGATATGAAAGATATGGGTGAGACATCATGTATCATAAGAATTGAATTCCATCGAAATAGGCCTAAAAGACTTTTAGGGTTATCATAGAGGACATATATCCATAGAATTTTAGAAAGATTTCAATTGTCCAATTGCATATTGTTGGAAACAATGACTCAAACAAAAAAAATTGACCAAAGTGTGAGTTTTGATGATTAACAAGAACTAATTTGAGATTATTAAGTGTACTAATGAGTTTTCCAAGTGTTTAAGAAAAGAAAAGAAGCCAAGTCGATCACCAAGTCGACTTGGACTTCGACTTGGGGCGAAGTCGATA
>JAXCLR010009941.1:0-13351 GCA_035584095.1 Annona squamosa | reverse complement strand
CATTACCCCTATTATATCACATCATTTTCTATCAATTTGACAACTTCTAACTCTAAAACTTTTCATCAAAAGTTTTATTCATTTCCAAACACACCCTATATTTCAGGCACAGCCAAACGTCACGGGGCGTTTAGTAACGTGAGAAAAGCAAGTGGGAAAAAAGTTGTCAAAAAACATCCTAAAAATGGAAGAGGAATTTTACGTGATAAAAGTAATGGTATTGAGTAAAAAATATATAAAACATATAAGATGATTATAGAAAAAATATTAAAAAATTCAGAAGGGTGAATTCTTGATATACTTAAGAATTGTACCACTAATTTTATTTATATCTATGAATTTTAAAAAATGTCCTTCAATCTTATAAATTTTTATGTTAATTCTATGTGTACTCATGCATACGAATGATTGTATTGTATATGAAATGATAAATACATATATTCCTAATTATAATTTTATAATAATGATTTTTTAAATAATTTTTCAACTATGAAATTATACATTATTTGAATATAAATTTTTAACTTTAACCTAATTAACATTAAATTATATTAAAGTTTAGGCATATTCATCATTTTACAATGAATTAATAATATATTTAACGGATCCCTAGTGACATAGCATAAGTGAAATTTTAAGCAAAATATGTAGGTATAATTAGAATTTTAAATAACAATTAAAAGGATAAATTATACATATACGCTATAAATTTTATCCCTCATTACACTTATACCTATAAACTTTTAAAAATTCTAAATATGTCAACTGATTTTGCTTAAAATTCGATTGATATTCACTTTGCTAGGGATTAATTAAATGATTTGTTAGTCCTATAAAATGATAAATATGCTTAAGCACTAATATAATATAAGATTAGTTTGCTCAAAGCTAAGATTTACGACGAAATAATGACAAATTTTATAGTTGTAAAATTACTATTAATTTATTTCAATATGAATTTTTAACTATAAAATCATAATATTATGATTTTATAGTTGTAGAATTACTAATAATTTATTAGAATATGAATTTTTAGCTATAAAATCATGATTATACATAAATATGTTTGTCATTTCACATGGGGTTGATGGCCCCTTTAAGGGATTCCTAACGACATAGATATAAATGGAATATTAAACAAAATACATAAATATATTTGAAATTTTTAAAAGTTCACAGATATAAGTGGAAATAAAGGTAAATTAAATTTATAGATACATGTGAAATTTTTCGTAATTAAAAAGCAAAAAAATACTTGAGCAATTAAAATGTGAAACCATGTCAAAATGTATGATAAAAGGAGGTCTTTTTTTGTGAAATGACTAATGAAAATAATATTAACAATTGGTTAATACTATTAAAGTATTAAATCAAAACATAATTCATTCAAAAACATTTTTTTCATAGCACCAAAAATTATTTTCATCAAATAGTAGACCATGCCTACTTAGAAATATTTAAAATCATATGCAAAGTATCCATTTATAAATTTATTCGGATGTTAGGATAATTTAGATGTTGTATCAAATTTTTTTGAAATGAATATATAAATTAAATAATTTTATTATATTGATTTCATACTTTATCACTTCTATTAAATGGAGTTCCGCACAAATATTTGTGGTGATTAAAATTTTGATTTTGTTTTTGTTTAATTAAATAATAATTTTAAACGCAGTGAACAACTTGAATTTCAATTTAACCGTCAATGGGCACAATGGGGGAGCAATGCTAAAATCTTTTTCAGTATCCGCACTGCAAAAGTATTTTCTTCGATAACATTTTTAATTCTAATTCAATATTTTTACACTATTGATTTTTCAATATTTCACAAATAATTTTAAAAAGGATGATGTAAAAAGCATGACGATTAGGGGTGTAACTCGGGTCGGGTTATATCGAGTTAGAGTAAACCCAAACCTTAAACCAACTGGGTTTGAGTAACCCCAAACCCTAATCCTAAGAATTTAATCCGGGTTCTGTCTGGATTTGCATTTGTTTTAGTTTAGTTTCGGGTTAGTATTCAGGTCACCGATAAATTGTTTTTTTTTTCCAAATTTAATTGTAATCTAAAATAAAATTATTAGAATATATATATATATATATATATCTGTGTTTATGAAGTCAAGCCTCACGCTGAATTCTGCAATATTCTTTCAAAAAATTTTGCAATATTCTTTGAATGAACTCTGCAAAAGATTTTTCAGCACCGTATGGACACAAATAAATGACAAATTAGTTGGATTTATGACTAATTGGTCATTTCTATTTAATAGCTAATGAAAATTACTCAAGTGTAACAAATAGAAAATGAATATATCATACCAACTATTGTAGTTGAAAATAAACATTATCTTACAAGTTGCTGAAATTGAATTCAAATTGAATATTTATTATACAAATCGCTAAAATAAAAATTTACCACTTGTCATACCAATAAATTTAAAATATGAATCAAATTTATACTACAATTTAAAATTCAAACTAACAGATTTCTCTTATTGACAGAAAGTATAATATGAAATAGATTTATTATGTCAACTCACATTCAAACATAATCTATATAATAGTTATTCAAAGCAACTAAATCTAAATACACTAAGCATAATGGTTCAACATTCCAATCTAATTAAAGTGCAATCCGAATTTAAATGACAATATAAACAAATTTCAAGTTTTAAGTTTACATCCACTTTTAAACAAATTCAAAATTCAAATGAGAAATCTCCAAAAAAACAAGTATAATTTATGAAAAAATTATATAAATTACACCGAGTTCGAATCGGATCGGGTTTTGGTACCAAGTTGGTGCGAACCCAGTTTTGGTTTTGGGTTTCTACAAGTCGGGTTGAAACCGAGTCTATTTTGAAAAAAATATAAAAAATAAAACTCATTTTTTTGTTTTGGTATGGGGTCGGGTTGGGCAGGTTCGGACCGACCCGGTACCAAGTTGCACCCCTAAATTGATTATTAGGTAATTGTATCTCAAGTGGATTGATGGGTTTGTTTGACATGTTGTTATACAATGTTTTTGTAATAAGAAAGAGTGCAGCAATCTCCTCTGTTAAGTGGTATTTTAAAAATGAAACAACATTTTAATAATTCTTAGAATCTTAACAACATTGCATTTTCTTATACTTCTATATTTGAAATCTTTTTTAACTTTCTAATAAGAATATTTTTCTTAAGACCTTACTTTGTACTCTTTTATTTACAAATAAAAAATATGTTTTCTAATTGATAAAATTTTTCAAATAAAATTTTTTGAAAAGTAGAGTGATATGTTAAGGATAATGATAAGTAGTAATAAAGTTAAAATAGATTAGCTCATAGCTAATTGCCTTGTCAACGCATTTGCATTCGCTAGCTTTGTCTTCCATTTCAATAGATTTATACTTTCTGAGCAAGAATCAAAAAATATATACTTGATTCGGTTTGAGTGATAAGATGATAAAATAGAAAAATATATAAGATTGTTTGATGGATAGTGGTGGTAAAATGATTAAAAGGTAAAATAATTGTATATAAATATATGAAAAATATAATTATAAAATAGAATAGTCACATATAGTGAAAATTTTAGATTAACATATTTTACATAATGCAAGTTGTCAAATACATCCTAAAGTGATATATTTTTTCAAGTGTTAGGTAATGACAAAAAACACCTAGCTATGTGGAAGAAAGTGGAATTCTTATGTATTTGAAGAGGGGGTTTGCTTAAGCCCCTCAAAATTTAAGATTTCATTGAAAATCTAATCTATTTTTTGTATTTAACCTCATTCATTTAGTTAAGAGATTAAGTTTTATCTAAAACTAATATATGCATAGGCCACATTTGCTCAACAATAAGTATCTTCGTGCGTAAATTAAAGAAAATGCTGAGATCCATTTACGTATGTATTAGAATGTAATAATATTTTATAAAATCATTTATCCACATAATAATAATATTTTAAATGATTTAGATGTTGAAAATGCTACTTAAATATGGGGGTATCAAAATATAACTAAATTAATATGTTTATAAAAATGTTTGAAAAAATTCTTAATTGCCTATGACATTTGCCACTAATTTCTTATATACCCTCAATATGTTATAAATTCCTAATTTAGTCATATACTCATAACATTTCATTCTAAATTCCTCATACCCCATGTCGCCAATGCAACCATTATCTACCCTTTAAGATGACGAATTCACCCATTTAAAAATTTCATAATTGAAAAAATTTAACCTCAACATGACTAAGCTGATGATAACAAATTATTAATATATATGATATTAATAATTTAAAAGTCATATTAAATTTTAATTATTTGAATCAAAAAAATTTTAAAAGTGAAAAATTGTCTTTTTAACAGGGTCAATATCGGATGTGTTAACAAAGTGGGTATAATAGAAATTTATGATAAAATGTTATGAGAACGAGAAGAATTTGTAAAATATTACGGACATATTTGAAATTAGGTACAATTGTTATAGGTACAGAAGAAATTCTCCCAAAATTTTTTTTTAGAAAAATAAAAGTATATGTTTTAAGATCCGGACGGACGGGTCTGAAATAATCAGCAGGCTTCCCCAACAACCCAAGTTCTCAGGAATCGGTGCCGAATATAAGGTGCCTAAGAAAGAAAGGAATGGGAAATTGGTCAATTCCGGGCGTGGCGTGCATGGCTGATGTTGTGTGTTGAGAATCATTCGTCATGGGTCCGACCGTCCGAGAGAGACCGTTTCTTCGGGTGTTTGGGGAGTAGGTAAGGGGAAATTCATTCGCCGGAATAATGGACCGCCGCATACGCTCGCCTAATGTCTGTGAGCCCCACATTACTCTCTTTCCTCCTTTCGTAGGACTTTCTAGATCTGCTGTGAGAGTGATGTATGCTGATATTTTTTTATCCTTTTTTTTTTATATTTAAATTCCCCGCCTTCTGTGTGGATAGCAGTCCACTCTAAATTTTTATCATATTTTATTCTGTTAACGATGTCACCCATTATCTACCCCACTAGAAAATGATTTTGCTCATCCAAAATTAAAATAATTCAACTATAGTGACACTTTTGGATAATTGCCAACTATCAATCCAAATGTTTAAGTGAACTTGTATTAGAATTGAATTATTTCAATTAGAGAAATTAAGACCAAAATGTTGTGAATGTGAAAGTACTTCTTGAAACATTATCAGTAACGCTGAGGGCATGGTGCGATTGCCAAATGCCAGCTTACGATTCGAAAGTGTTTCACGTCCACAGCTGCAGGCCAACAGCGACCTTCGGGCTTCAACCAAATCAGCAGCTTGGATTTGCCACTTCCGTGCACGGCTTGTGTACAAATCACTAAAACGACATAGATTGATACAACCAAATAAAAGATGTCTATTTTTCAACGATTTTTTTTTTTAAAAATTAGATTTTTAAACTATGGGTTTAAAATCATGAATTTAGAACAGATCTCTGATGCATCATGCTTGGCGTGAATTTATCTTCTGAGTAATCAAAGCATATAAAATATATTTTTAGCACGTATACAACATGGGAAATGATGAGATGGTGTGGAAAAGATGTTGAAGTCTAAAATGATGGATTCGTAAAAAGCGGTGTAGGAACTATTTTAAATGATATAAGATTCGAATAGAATTGTATTAAGGATGAGAGTGGATACAGATTACAACAGTTTAAGATTTGCCGCACGACAATAGGTATTAGCATTGGTTAGCATGCTATTTTTTTTTATTTTTTATTTATCAGGTCTCAAGGTTAGCATGCTACTTTATTAAGTATGCTGACCGTCAATATAATAATTAAAATGCTCATCAAGATGGCATGCTACCTTGTGAAATGACTATAGCCGGAGGACAGTGGATGAAAATATAATGATGTGTATTGCAAATGGAAAAAGTTACATTGGAAAATATAAAAAGTTGTATCGAAATTTTTTTTTAAAAAAATTGTCTTGAGAATTGAAAAACTGTCTTAAAAATGAAAAGACAAATTCCATACAAAAATTTTGTGTCATTTGAAACATCATCTAAACAATATTAAATTAAGATTCAAATAATTATACTCATTATGTCATCTGCTGCTCACAACAAAGATTTAAAAATATATATATATAGAAATAAAGACCTCCTTTTAGATCCCTTCGCATGTTGTGAAGTAAAAAAAAAAAAAAAAGAAACATACACACACATTTGCGACTAGTGCAAGTGTAAGGGGAGCCCTTTACCATGCCGGTTCCGGTTTCAAACCGGGACAGAGGCTGGTCCCCTTCATTTTCTTTTCATAGAGAGTGTTTGTCCTCCTTATTGTATAATGGGAGTTGTCCTCCTTATTTTGTAAGAGCTTCTTCTTTGTACACCACCTATAAACTAAATGAGATACAGAAATTGTAAGAGATTGAGAGTGTGTTTGCAATGAGTAAAAAATGTCAACTTAAATCTTTTTAATCTAAAACTTTTTACTTTCTGCAACTATCATATTTTTTAATCATTTGTCACATTTTCCTATATAATTACCTTACTTTTCAATCATACTGCACAACTATCCACACAACTAACCTATCTATTTCAATTTTAGCATCTTTACTCCTCGTCATTACTCTCATCATATCACATTATTTGACAATTTTTCCTCTTCAAAATTTTTCATTAAAAATTTTATCTGTTCCTAAACACGTCCGGGGTTTGTATTCCATAAACTACATGTACCATAAAAAACCAAAACAAAACATGTTGCATATCATGGTTCATTCCTCGACCACAACCCTTTTATAACCCTCCACAACACTCTTATCAATGCCATAATTGCGTTATTAGCTAAACAAACATTCCTAAATATAGTAAATAATTTGGATCTTATAAACTAATCCATTTACTCAGTGTCGAAATTGCATATCATCATCACCTTTTTTTTACCTACCAAACACTTCTTTTCCCACTCTTCTAAGATTAACCAAGCATTTGGGGTACATTTGGGGTTGCGGATGGGAAAGAAATTATGATATAGGATAAGAAAAAATATTTTGAAAATTATATAATTGATAAGAATGAAAAAAATAAAGTTAGAATAAATAGATATGATAAAAGGTAGTTGGTAGAAAATAATAAAGTTAAAATAGATATAGAATAAATAGATACAATTGGAATTTTAGAAGTAAAAATAATAAAGTTAAAATAAATAATATAATTCAAAGAATGCTTCTATAAAACCCCATTTTTATGTAACCGCTTCCATCTAGACGGTTTATAAAAACTCACTCGATCTATTGTGTTTAGCATCATTCATATTATTATAAAAATTCTTTCATTTATTTAATATTATTATACATAGGCTCCATCTATAAACATGTAAAATCAATTTTTAATTAGCACTTTCAACATATAAACCATATAAAATATCATTACTATATGGATAAATAATTCTATAAAGTATTACTATATTCTAATATATATGTGAATACATTTATGCATTTTCCTTAATTTACACATGAATATATATATTTTTGAACAAATATGGCCTACACACATATTGAATGTGGATGAAATTTGATCTTATAACCAAATAAATAATGTTCAATACAATAAATGAATTAGATTTTTCATCGAATAAAATTTAAAGAGGCTATATGGAACTACTTTTACATAACTCAGTTACATAAAAGCAGACATCAGACGTGATGTAATTCTATGGAAAGATATAAGAAAATTAACTGAAATGCAGACATAATAATATGTCAGAAAATAACAACGGGTACGTAGAAAAGAGTTTTTCTTTTCTTTTTTTTTTTTTTTTGTTGGACGGGAGGCGGGGGCCTGGGGGCCCAGTAGTACTAGTAGTAGACAGAGAAACATGGCGTCCATTGGCAGCAATAGGTCTTGGAACTCTTGCCAAACAAAGCCTAAAACTACCAAAAAAGAAGAAGAAGAAGAAGAAGAAGAAGAAAACTGCAAAATGAGCGTGTATCCATTAGTAGTAGTAGACAGAAACATGGCATCCATTGGCAGCAATAGGTCAAACCGTCAAATACATTATCTTACAGTGAACAAGAAACAAGCTGCTCGGCACTTAAATCTCCCTATCTTTAGCAGGACCATAGGACAAAGAAGCAACTGGTGATTGATTACCATGTGAATCTAACGGAAGAGTCTTGACATGCTCCGTCTTGGTATCTTTCCTTCAAGCTTCAGCCTTCTATACGCTTCCCGAATATGGCAAGGTCTGATTGGCCCAGTTTCTTTCCTCTCTGTCATAACCATCCTACCTGCCGACAAAGAGAGGCATGCTGGAGATTAGAACCAGAGATCCTATTGCTGCCGCAGGCTTTCACTAATCCACACAAGGTATGAACTTGGATTACAGCACTCCAAGGCTTATTTTATAAAATCAGCTTCATGGAGTTAAAATGGGAGGCCTAGTATAGAAACACTCGGGCAGAATGTCAGCCCTACAATGCAGCATGTACATGGGTCAATCTCTTCATAAGGTGGCATGCATGAGGGAATCAAAATTCGAACCAGCAAAACGTGTTGGATCATCAAGAGACCAATAGCCTGTTGGCTTAAAGCTTAGTAGTGCAAAGAACAAGCCAAGGTGCATTCAGGGTTGCTTGTTGGATACTCGACTTGGTCGAATGTTGGCAGTGTTCCGTAGTACCATGATGTAAGAATGAAACAATAGTATGAAGGCACCCAACAAACATTTGGGCCAAAAAAAAAAAAACAAAAATTCCAAGCGCGGCACAAATCCACAAAATCTGTGTTCAAATTGTGATGCCCATTTTAAGTGCCACAAACCAACCATGCAAGTTAACGGCACGAGGAAGGCAGCTGAGACTAGAAATTTTGATTTCCTTTTCCTCAAGTAAAATCAAATTTCACAAAATTGAAACTGGTGGTAAAAATTAAAATAATAATAATAACCTCAAACATAGGAAAGAAAATGTAAACATACCCACTTCAACTAGTTCTCCCACAAACATTTTTGCTATGCCTGATACCACTATTGTCATGGGCACAGAAATCTTTGGAGTTCCACTAATGCTTGCCAACAGCTGCATCCGGAAAATAATGGGAAAATCAAAGGAATGATAGATTAAATAAAATTGCTATGGGAGTGTAGGAGACTGCAGAAATCTCAGACATGAATATTGAAATAGTTCAAAGACCATTTTGGTTCAGGTATTATGAGAACTTATTTCATCTTTAAATACTACTTGTGAGTCGCAATTTGCAACATCCTAGAAAGAAACTCATGGACAAAAGAGTCCAAGAAGTAACATAGCAAACAATAGTATGCAAACTTAAAAACTTCCTCTGACAACTTACGGGTCCATTTGCAAACGTCCAATTTGAAATGTTACCAACTCAAGGAAAACATCTCATTGCACAAGGTTGCAAACTTACTCTAGCACAGTTCAGATAGGATAAAATCTGATTTTCACTAGGGAACTGAAAATATTGAGCTGAGACAAAAAAGCATCTTTCTAACTTTGTTGACTACCTTTTATTCATCATGCACAACAAATCCACACACCTTGAGGGTATGGATGCATGAAAAGGAAAATAAAAAAAAATCAATATCCTTTGTAAAATGAAAACAAATTTCATCTCATCCAAACCCTCTAACAAAAAGTCTAGTGTGAAATCTCTACCTCATGCAAATCCAAAAATGAGATATTGCCAAGAAATCAATGTCATTAAAACTGAAATTGAGGATGAACCAGTTTGCCACCCAATTAGTTTGAACTGCTTAAACTGTCTGATTTGATGGGCTTGACCAAGACATAAACCCTTGACCGCAGTTTACTAAAAGGAAAGAGTTTCGCTCCTATGAAACACAACTTCTATGTAATTCCATCCCTTTTTCCCACCTGGATAATTGATGGGAAATCCACTCCATCTATTATATTTTACATCATTTATATTGTCATGGAAACCCCCATCATTTGTGCACGGGCCCGGTCTACAAATGTGTAATTTAACATAAAAAATGGTTTGATACTACATATTAATTTTAAAGTTGTACTTTTCAACATGTCCCAAAAATCATTACTATGTGGATAAATGATTTTATAAAGTATTGTTACATTCTAATGCATATGTGAATGGATCTAAGCATCTTTATAATTTACACATTTTTTTCAGCAAACATGGACCATGCACATCTTTGATTTGGATGAAGCTTCGTCTTCAAACTAAACAAATGATGTTAACTACTGTAGATGAAATAGATTTTCCATCGATCATCAAAGTGGGAAAATTAATGAAATTACATGAAATCATTGCTATGTAACCCGATTACATAGCAACAAGACTCAAAAAGATTTTTTTTAAAAAAATCATTCATGTATACCATTTGATCCAGTTATCTCAACAGTCAAGTGTCAGGGGTGCACCCAACTAAGCTAACATATCCATCCGTCAAGTGGTCAGACTACTCGAATACAATATCTGATTCTAGCAAAACTAACAGGCAAGCATCTGCTATTTGATGTTGTGGCAATGTACTTCTACCTATCTTAAGGAAACTGATTTTTACCCTCTTCATGTTTGCTTTCTGAAACCCAGATCTTCGAAATGATTCATATCTATTCATCTGCTCCTCAGTAAACTCAGATAAGATTGCCCTGTAGGAACATTAGGGATCCAGTGTCAACAACAGAATGTTGATAGCAACAGTGATTTACAGATACACTTGGATATTAGAAAGATGAAGAACATATATTAAAGACAAAGGACATATCTGTCAATTGTTTATCTTTACATCATGCACGAAGACTGTGTACAAAGCATATGTTGTCAATTTATACTCATTTAAATTGTGCATTGATAAACTATTAATATGGCAAAGGTGATTTCACTACAGGAGAAAAATACATATCTTGCACAACCATTTGGATTATGGACAACCACGACAGATGATGAAATGTTGATTCAAAGATTATTCCTTGGCAGCATAAGAAAACAAGAAAGCTTATGAATAATAACAGATAATCTTATTACAGGTATGCCTTGACCTTGAGCACCTTGATAATCAGCTAATGGTTATTGAATCGACTATCTGCATCCAACAAGTTTGTTTGTTCACTTTTAGATAGAATGCTTGTTTCCACCCTGAAGAGTAGCTTCCCATAGATAATAAAAATTTCTTGCATTCACATCCCTTCTGCAGGGGTAGGGCTGGTGTAACTAAAGAATTGGTCTTTGATTTTCTGGGATAGTCCCCAGAGATGGAATAGTACAAGAGAAACCTTCCAAATAGTTCTTCTACTCAGACCGATTGGAATCACTGGTTTAGGTATTGCACTTCCCACCTTTCTTCACCCATTTTCTTGCATTCATTTCAGGCAAGTCCTGGGCCTTTTGAATTTCAATCCAAAAAGTCCATTGTTCTGTTAGATAATTGGAATCGCAACAACTTACTACAACATGCATTCACTAAGTTTGAATGTGCATAAGTTAATCATCATGAATTTTCTTTATGTTAGTTAAGTACAACAGTGAAATTACCATCACAGCCCTGTCACAGCTAATGCCTTTTTCTTTTTGTTTGTTTTCGAACATTTTGTCTTGGCTATTTTGTTTATAAATATAAAATAAAGAAGAAATCACAGCTCCATAAATTCCATCCGTGGGGCTGAACGGCATAACAATGTGCCAATAAAAACTACTCTAATTAAGTCTGTTCATGCTTTTACACCGTGCCATTGTCTGAGATAAGCAAATCTGCAAAATCATTATGGCATAGGATGTAAAACATCAGTGAAATCATGTCAGAGAGTTTACAATGACCCAACCATTTTGTTTGTCAAAGAAACAAGCTTATATTGAGAACATATATAACAACTTAAGAAAATATTTTAGAAAGTAAAAGGCTACAAGGTGACAACCAAAGAAATCCCCAAGGCGCACATCAAGATACCAGAAAAAAAATGAAGATGGAAGAACTATTAAAATCTTCTATAACAAATGCACAAAGGCTGATCATTTACTACCTTTATTGGATTCAAGACAGTATATATGAATCACCATTTATTGCAGATTTCTTATGAATCACATCGGACAATCAGATATTTTATTGGATATAATCTAACAAATAGATGGCCTGAAGGATATGTTCAATACAACTTTTTAGTTTTCAAATTTAGTTCATCTTTCATTCATAGACTCCTAAATTATTATCTGACTCACTGGATTTCTAGTGAATTTGTTACCCTTACATGACAGCAGTTAATTTGGAGCCAGGCATGGTACCCACAGGGATAGCAAACCTCCAACCTTTCCCCATACTCCCATTTCAAGTCCAGTGAAAGTGTTAACTGATTTTTCTCAGTTCTTCCACCACCTAAAGTAATAAATAATAGCAATGCAAGCATAACTAACCTTTCCATACATTTCAACGCAACATCGGATATAGAAAAGGAATGAAAACAATTCCAGTTACTCAACCGCGGAGCTGGACACGAATCAAGAAGGAAAACTTACTGCATCTTAGCCATCTTATCAGGATCGCCGGACGGCAGCTTTCCAATATCCATGTCCATATTCTCATCATCTTCTTCGTCCTCGTCATTCTTTGCCTTCTCTGCTCCAGAAGCAGCAGCGCCCGCAGGACCCATTGATGGAGCAGTGGTGGCGTTAGAATTCGAACGGCCGCCGATCTCTTCATCGCCCCCACCTGCGACAGGAGTTTCTAGGTCGGGCGCAACGGGCGATTCCGGGGGCGACTCCGCCTCGTCGATTGTGGCCTCGAAAGGATCCTTTGATTGCATTATCTCCTCTTCCGAAACCCTATCTGGCTTGGAGAAAAGTAGAGAAATCTCGTCTGAGAGGTTTGCAACTAAATGCTGCTTCTAGGGATTCGATTCTCAATTTCCCGGTGCTCCTTCCTGCTAAAAACATGCCAATGGCGGGTTCCTGGTAGGTAGGGTGCAACTTGGGCCGGGTTCAGCCCGAACCCGGCCCGCCGAACCCGAAAAATACAGTGTAGAAACTTTGAACTTTTCAACCCGAACCCGAATTCAAATAGGGCTCGGTTTCGGGTTCGGGCCCGAACCCGAATTTGCATTTATATAAAATATATAATTTATATTATTATAATAATAATATATTATAATAATAATATATTACCCATGGATGGATGATGGACAACAGGAGTACGGCATGGCAGGCATGAACAGCTCATCGCCGAAACAATCTAACATCTTAAGTGATTTCAACAAAATACTTATTCCTAATTTACATTACGATATAGGTCCAACAGTTTTTTTTTTTTTAAATTACTCTTCACGCCTTTTCTACTGAAGCCTTTTGACCAACGAAATCCTGTGATACTAAATATTAAATTTTTTTG
>JAXCLR010009940.1:0-13354 GCA_035584095.1 Annona squamosa | reverse complement strand
CGACTTGGAAATCGACTTATCCTTCCATGCTCTATTTTCTTCAAATGTATATCCCTTAAACACTTCCACAAACATGTCAGTAGCCAAGACTTACTCAAATTGATTTGTTAATCATCAAAACATAGATTTAGCTTCTTTTCCACATATTTCCAACAATAGGTTTCCAAAACATCAACTTTGGAACCCATTTTTCACCCATTTAACGTATCTTTTGACAAATAACCCTAAGCAGTTCCATAAATCCGAATTTTCAGTAAATAATCCCACTTTTCTTAATATAAATTAAGGATTTAACACATATATCAATTTGGATCATTTCTACATATGTTTCATATTTCTTTTTTATTTTCTTCTCAAACTATCCACATATGCTAAAATCAGGCATACTAAAATCTCAAAATCTTGAATTAATATCAAATCAAGTATTTTTGATCTGAAATTCATAAAATATCTTAATAACTACATGAATTAACCAAAATAAATATTTCCAGCACAAAACCCTAAGCATTTATATTTATTGTGATATTTTTACCTTGCTGGATAGCAGAATCCATTTGCAAACAGCCTGAATGACGTTAATTATGGGGTATGTTTATACCCATCAAAAACTAATTTTCAATTTTTTTTCTGTGATCCTCATTACATATTATACATCATATAAAATTTTCAATCTAAAATTCCATGTCAAAAAATTATTAAAAATAATTTTCTACAGATGATCTTGTCACCCATTTTACCCTATTTGGGTTAACCTTCTACAATTTTCAATTTGCAAACTACTTATCCTTTTAAGCTGAAAATTCGGTCATTCCTTAATCACCTTATATTTATTCTTTTCAAATATTTTCATGTTAAAATTAATCCATTTACTATTCCGTCCATATTTTAGTTTACAACATCAAACAACTTCTAGATTTGAGACATAAAATCAAGATAATCATATACTTACTTCATTCAATGATAATCCCTCTTTTTTTCCTTCTTTTTTTTCTCTTTTCTTCCTCTTTGGTGGCCTAGAGCTGGGACGTGAGCTGCTTCCTTGGGGAAGAATTTTCAACACTTAACCAATTTTCCAAAGTCCCTTCTATGTGAACGTTCATGGCCTTACATAGGTGCTGGATTTTTCAGCTATGGGGCCCGCTTGGGGCTACGATTCCACACTTCTTAAATGCTCCCTTATCTATCATATGTGGCAGAACATTTGTAGCCAAGTAAAATTTGATTTTACCTTTTACAAAAAGTCAAAAAATCTACTTTAATCATAACCATCCACTTGTCCACAATTGTCCTTTTTTACTTAGCTCTTAAGCAACTTGTTACTTGCTCTCTAAGAAACCTACTTTCCATGGTAATTAGCTTAATTCATTCCATTCATCTTATAGATTTAATAATTTTATTCTATTGTTTCAAATTTCATCTCAAATCGACGTTTCTACGTCAAGTCATGATCGCTTGAATTTGTCTTTTGGATTTGGGGTATACAAATAATTAATTATCACCATAATTACATCATGATTCCCTTAATCTAATCCATTCATAAAATTGAGCCCACCGTCATGAGCTTACCTTTCAAATTTCATCGAAATCCGCCTTGTAGGCGTCAAGTTATGAATTTTTCATCATTTTTCACCTTAATTCTATAATTACACTTTAATCTTCATAAATTAAATCATGATTATTAACATAATTATTCATGACATCTTGTCACCGTTAAGTCCTCATTAAGCCCCTCGGGTCATACCAACTCACTTTGGGCTCCGGCCATTAAATTTTTAATCACCGTTTCCAATGGAAACCCTAATTCAAAATATCATAAAATTCTAAAATCATCCAAAAATCTCATTTAATTCACATATAAGTCACATGTACATGTTCAATGCACACATTAAATCCTCCTTAGGTTGGGGTTTCACATTAGTTAAGAAATTATTGGGTGGAAATGACCTAAATATGCATGAGATTAAAAATAAAGAAAATAAATACCTAAGGAAACATATTTAACTGGATAAATATCTGTTAAAACCTGTCATGTAACAGGGCAACAATCCTGATCACGTTTACCAATTAATAACGATCCCAAGGTAAGGCTCATGATATGATGCTTGGGTTTGGGGCACCACAATATGAGATAGTATTCATGTGTGTACTAAATGATTAACTATGTGTATAGAATGGTATGATTGGAATTTTTGAGGTATGGTAATGTAAGTGAACTGATAGTTAAATGTATGTATATAAGTTTGAGTCTTGAATATTTGATAATGAGTGAATTTCATATGGCTATGGCTGTGGCGCCCCAACCCAAGATGTCACATTCTTACCTCAAGATCTTATTTATTGGTAAATGTGAATCAGGATTGTTGCACTGATCACGCGGCGGATTCTTAATTGGATCTTATCCAATTTTTTTATCTATCATCATTCATTTCTTTACATTCCATACCATTTATCTTACAAGTAATAATATACTTGTAATAAATTTCATACATCATTCATAGTATCTTAACTTGCTTTTCTACAATGATATTTACATTCGACACATACATACATTCAATCATTGGTTCATATAGAACTTAAAATTCTAATTAAGTTCACATTTACATCAACATATCTTAGAATTTTAATCATGATATCCATTCCTTATAGCTCATATGGCTACCATCACGTACCTTTTCTTGGCCTGCTTAGGTTTGCAACCTCCTGAGTTTTCCGGTACCTATCTAAGATTTGAAAAAACAAAACATGAATGACAACTCAGTAAGCAAGCATTTTATCATTAAGGCAAGTTTTCCTTGAAAACCTTTTCCATAACATCTTGAACACTTTTTTACTTGAAAACATTCATATGTCCTAAAACATGGCCATAAAATCCTTTGTTCATGAGGACAATTCTATGTCCTTGAATATTTTCATAAACATTCATTCTTAAAATCATTCACAAGTCACGTTTGGGCTTGTTAAAGCAAAACATATACGTTTTACTCTTTTTTAATTAACTTTCTTTGATCTTGTCCTTAGCAAAGAAGGACATTCTCATGTCCAAAAACATCATTCACATAAGCCTTTTTCGGCAAAGGACATTTCTATGTCCAAAAATATTTTTCATCATAAATTCCTTTAGCCAAGGAACATCTGATGTCCCAAAACATTTTTGACATAACTTTCTTTAGCGATAGACATTCATGTGTCCTAAAACACTTTTCATTTAAATACTTTGTCATTAGACATTCTCATGTCCATAAACGCTTTCCATGTTGGCACTTTAGCAATGGACATTTTTATGTCCAAAACAAAGTTTGACATAATTTTTTTTCATAATCCTCATCTTGAGGCTTGTTTATAACAAACAAGGTATAAAACATATAACCCATATTCATAAAAGCATTAGCATAGAAAAAATTTCCTTTCATCCTTATTATTTACACTTTTATGTAAAACACCCTATTTTTAGGGTAATCATTTCATAAAATCTATTTAGGATAACTTTTAGTAAAGATACTTTTATGTTTCAATCTTTGGACTTTTCAAAAGCAAAACATATGCAAATATATTTCTCTCCATCCAATAGTGACACTTAGCAAGTGATCATTCTACCTTTTGGAAGAGAATCCATCTTTAACAGCATGCTAACCAGGCAGTTGTTCTTTCATCTTCTCCCATCTCGGGGAGGGCATCGCTGGCCTCCTGTCATTCCTTAGCGACTTGGCCATATGCAGAGTGGGCCCCGATCCAACTCCAACCATGATCTACAACTGACCTATTTCTTGTACTGGTGCACCATGCATCCTTATCACAAACCACAGTATGTGTGGTTTAAAGTATCACAAATCCCAGCCCGTGTTCTTTTAAACCGAAATCACAGACCGCAGTCTGCATCCATTCTTGAAAAGCATAATAGACCGCATTCCTTGTCAACTTGTAAAACGAGTGCACCCACTTTAAATAAGTTGTTCTTTGAAATCTAGTTTTCGGATGACCTTCCTTAAATTCTTTGAGAAACCTTTTGAATAAAATATTTTGATAAACATTTGAGATGTTTGAAAAAATAATAAAAATTCTTATAATAAAAGAACTTCAAAACTTTTGGATTTTCAAAAATAAACCATGTATTTTCCTAATATTTTCTTGGTTTCCATTTCAGGGCCTTTTTGCTCACAAAAGTTATGTAATTATATCATTCTCTTTTCAACTACCTCAAGGTCAAATTCTTATCCACATATCTATTTTATCATTTTTACATAGATAGGGGCTTGCATAGTCTTTTCAATGCCATTTTAACAACCCGAAATCAAACCCTTTAATGAAATGGATTTATTAGGTTGGTCATCCTTAAATCTCCTTTTTACCAATATCCGTATAAACATTCATATAAATATTTTTCAAGACATTTTCAACATATTTCCTTATCTAAAGGAAATCAAACTTTTCAAATATCATTTCAAAACATATAGACTATATCGAAATCATCATTTATATTTAAATATTATGACATAGAAAAACCAATATTTTTCATAAATCAAATCCTTTTTCTTTTTCTTTTTCTTTCATAATCATAATTGTTTATCACAAAGAATCGTAAGAGTAACTCAAAACTCATTTGCAAATATTGCTTTGTGAAAAAGGGCAAAATTTCCTTTTTCTTATAAAATAATTTTGAAACAACATCATAAAAAACTTGCTTGCTTGAAAGCAAATTCTTAAAACTATCGGCATAAAACATAAAATTCTTTGAAAATATCATCACGAAGAACTTGCTTACTTATAAGCAAATTCTTCAATCCATTAGCATAAAACATTCCCAATCTTTGGCAACACTTGTGACAAAATCTTTACCTTAAAAAGTGTTGCTTGATTCCCATGAAACAAACCTTAAGGCTTTTCATTAAAGTCATCCTTTTCCAAAACTTACGACTTTTTATTAAAGCCGTCATTTTCAAAACTTGAGCTTGCCCACTTGTAAAATATTCACAAAAGCATTGATATAATCATCATTTCAACACATAGAGAGAAATAAATGATTTGGAAAGTTCGTTTGCTTATCGGAGATCGCCTTAATCCCTTTCTTCCATTCTTTTTCTTGTCTTTGCCTAGATAAATGAAAATAATATTTCATTTATTTACATCAACTTCAAATACTTATATCCCTTAGGATTTTCTAACCTACATAAATCCATTTGGATTTACATTATCCTAACTTAACCCACTTGTCTTTTAAGTCAGGTGTTCATACATGTCAACATAGCCTATGTATATGATATCATCCATTCATTCATTTCATTTTTAATACTCTTATGTAGGGTATACTTCCATATATATAATAACCATTTATTAAATCATTATTTGGAGGTTCATTACCTCAATTTATCATTTTTAACATATTTTTCACTTTTCATACAACAGTGCTAATTTTAAACACTTAGTTGATAACTTAGACATTATATATTAATCTCAAATTTTGAGATTATAATTATTTACTAAAACAGTACCTTAATCTATGTTTTTCATTATGTTTTCATGCATTTTTTCATTTTAACAACTTACATAAATCATTTACCATTTATTCATACTTATCTCTGCATACATATTATTTTTTAACACATAGATCATGTGTTTCTTAAGATCTTTTAACACAGAAACTTGTCTCTTATTTCAGCATGATTAAGTCCCTTAATTAACATTTAATTTAGGGTTTAATTTCAGAATTTAATCCATGCATCATAGGGTTCCAAAACAGCAACTTTGGGACCTATTTTTCATCTTTTCAACACCTCTTTTAATACTTAAATCAAAATAGATTTCTAATTCATAAATTCTAGCAATTAATCATGCTTTTTTACCCAAATTTAGGGTATTAACACATGTTTAAAGTCCAAAATTCATTTTCTTACATAACAGCAATATTTCTACACATATTGGGTACCCTTTGCACCACTTTAGACGTCCACATATATGTCCCTAAAAAAACAGATTTAGGGCAATCTTTCTAACACATTTTGAACATCCTAAGTACCCTAGGTTTATAGTATTTCTCCCCCTTAATCATCCATAAATCATTTGGGCTAATTCATATATCATTTTTAACATAAAAACATGGAAATCGGGTCATATGTATAACCCTAATTCTCATCCTTTCTAAAATTTATAACTGAAGCCCAAATCTACGTAGATAATTTATCTAATCATGAATCATCATGTAATCATAATAGTAAATCAAAACAGCAACATCATATATGGATTTAAGCAAATTTCAGCCATGATTATCAACCTGTATTCAACCCTAATCTCCATTTTCATCCTCTTGAACACATGTTTTCATTCTTTTCATTCAAACCTTAATTAATACCCTAATCAAGGGCATCATGAATTACCCTTTAAGGGTTTATTATGAATCAAATTCTTGACTCAGAAGTTGGGGTGAAAAACGTAGAATTAAAGTACTCAAATCATAGGATATACTTACATGAATTGGATCAAACTTGAACTCATCTTCTCTAGCTTGAATTCTTCTTCTTTCTTCCCTTTTCCTTCTCTTTTTCTCCTCTTTTTCTCCTCTTTTTCTTCCCCTCATGCTGCTAGAATGGGGACGTGCAGAGGTACTGGAGTTAGGGGCTTTTGCTCCTTAGAATTTCTCTCTCTAACCCCTTACACCTATGGACGTCCACCTTAGATATAAGTTGGATTTTCCAGCTTTGTGGGCCCCATTTGCCACATCAATTAGTAGTTAATTAAAGCATGTTTAACCCCCTTGATGACATGGAAAAATATGCTCCAAGGAAATTAGATAATTGTCTTTAAAAAATCCATACATTGATGATCATGTTGTTGTCCCCATTGGAACGTCCAGTTCAGTAGCAACTTTTGCAATTTTCCACACCTAATTCAACTTTAATTTATGGGTATTTAATAACCCTAGATAATAGCATACTTAGGGGTCCATTTAGCATATTTGAAAAAATCACAAAAAATCATATCTCAGCCTTGAATGTCCACATCTCCATTGCTCCATCTTGTTGTCCATGTATTTAACATCCCATATGCAGCTGCCCCTTTTGCAATTTTTCCATAAAATTGTAGCTTTAATTAATGTACACTTAATTACCCTAACTAGAAGCTCATTTAGAGAGCTAATTAACATTTAAAAAATCATAAAAAATCTCAAAAACTGCCTTGAAAATCACCGCTTCAAGCTCCCATCTTGTTGTCCACAATGTACACGTTCCATGTGACTTGGTATTTTGGTATTTTGGTATTTTGTGCCATAACAATCGATCTCAAATCAATGTTGCTAACCACCCTTGTCATTTATCTCATTTAAATGCATATTTTGTATTTTTGAAAAATCATAAAATCAAGTAAACAGCCCCTTTGGACGTGAATAGGTTGCCACCTCCATAACCTAACATGAGCTAGCTCATTAGCTCCTTAAAACCTCTCATTAAACACCTGATATTATCATGGATTTTTTCAATTTTAAATAATTCACAAAATCCACTTGTAATTAAATCCTTTTAACACCTCTTTTATGCTATTAAAATTGTAATTATTTACCTTAACTTTAACATAAATGAAAGCTACTTTATGATGCACAAAAGTCAAAGGTATACACTTTTTTGTGCAACCATGATACCACAACACTTAGCTTAATCCAAGCCTCTCATTGCATTAATCTCATAATTTTAACAGTTCATTTCAAATTTCGTCTCAATCCGACTTTTCTAGCTCAAGTTATGATCATTTGAAGTCATCCCTAATTTCATCAATATTTTCATAATCCAACCTTTCCATAAGATTAAGCAAAAAATTATGTGCTTACCTTTCAATTTTCATCTTAATTTGCCTTACCGTCGTAGATGAATTTTTTAGCACTTGTCACCTTAAGTCCATAATTATTAACATGATCTCCATTAGTTAAACCATAATATATGAGGTAATTATCCTCAATATATTCATATTGCCTAATCCTCATTAGGCTTCTTTAATCACATTGACCCATATTGGCTTATAATCATTATGCATAACCATTTGCCCTAATTGCAATAAATCATCAATATTGCAAAGGAAATCGTTCATAATTTCACTACATCATACACGATTCATATTCATATATCAATTGCATATATATATATATATATAAGCCCTACTTGGGTCTGGGTATCAAAATGGCATGTGCAAGTTGATAAAAACAAGGACGGAAGAGAAAATATGAAAATTTTATGAATAATATGTACGGTTGATAACAACTGATAGAGGATGAGTTTATGAAAAAGTATATAAGGAAGGGAACCAAGTAGTATTTTAAAATGCTATATGCAACGAATTACAAGTGTATTGTTGCTTACAAGATGAATGGAGTGAAATAAAAAGAAATGAAATGATGATGGATAAAAGAATAAAATGAAAAAATTTTGATGAGATCTAATTAAAAATCTGTCGCGTGATCAGGGCAACAATCCTAATTCACATTTACCAATTGATAACGATCTCGGAGTAAGGCTCAGGTTGTGACGCCTCAAGTTGGGGGTACCACATAAAGAAAATAATAACATGCATCTAAATAACAATATTCACATATACTTCTCCATACTAAATAACTATAACATGCATGTTCATGACGAAGAATGATATGTGGTTATATATAGTCATCAATAAGAATGATAGCACACACCTAAATAACAATATTTAGAGATTCTTAGAAGGGAAAGAACAATCGATTGACTAGCAAGGCCCAACCCATGGGAAGACTTCCCCATGAAAAAAAAAAAAGAAGCAGGAGCATTGTGGTAATTTTATAGTGTCAGTATATTTGTTTAAAAACGTATGTTTGTTTTTTGATAAAATTTGTATTATATATGTACAAAATCTCAATCATTCCATTCATTTGCTAAATCAAGTACTAAAATATATGTAGACATAATTTTTCATTATTTGACAATTTCTAAAAATATTTGTGTACAAAAAAAAAAATTTTTAATAAGATATCATTATAATTAGTAAAGTTGAAAAATATAATTTTTATTAGGAGTTATGTTATATTATTTAAAGTTAATGTAATTAAGGTACTCTAAAAAATAATAATTTCTTTTATTTTTCTTGATTTTTTGAAAATCTATTTTTTTCTGAATATAAGAGAATCTAACCGCATCTAACAGCATCTAACCACATCTAATTTTTAAAATTAATAAGTCAATCCTAATTTACCACCTCTAATATGATCCTAGGCCTCTTATAATGTCATTTAAACCTTAATTACGGAATTTAAAACCCAGATAATACGATTTAATGAAATCACCTTAATCTAATAGCGTTTAACCGCGACTAACTGCATCTAACTGCATCTAACCACATCTAATAGCATCTAACCGTATCTAATTTTTGAAATTAATAAGTTAATCCGAATTTAACACCTGTAATATGATCCTAGACCTCAAGGTCATTTACACCTTAATTAAGGATTTTGAAACCAAAATAATACGATTTAATGAAATCACCTTAATCTAACTGCGTCTAACCGTGTCTAACCGTGTATAATCCTAATTTAACACCTGTAATATGGTATCAGGCCCCTTATAAGGTCATTTACACCTTAATTACAGAATTTGAAACTCAGATAATACGATTTAATGAAATTCACCTTAATCTAATTTGTCTAACCGCGTCTAACTGCATCTAAGAGCATCTAACCTCATCTGACCGCATCTAACCGCATCCAATAGCATTTAATTTTTTATATTTCATAAATATTTTACCTAATCTGTGTATTTGCAAAATATATATACTTAATAATTTATTTCAGGACTATATAAACCTTTGAATAATTTTAAAACTAAATAAATGTATAATTTTATAATTAAACATATTAACTCCACTAGATTAAATGAAATAGAAATTTATGTAAATATATAAAGAAGTAAAAAATATTATATATATGACGCTATAAAACCAAAATTATGATAAATTATATATAACTATAATTTATATTTAATATGTAAATATATGTTACTTTTCAGGATTGGTTAAATGATCAATTTAGCAAATAACTATATTTGATAGAAATTTTATTAAAAATATTATTATAATTTTTGTTATAAGTTAAAATTATTAATATAATAATTATGATTGATTGTTACTATAATTAATTAATTTAAAATAAAAATACAAATTTATTTATTTTAAGTGAAATCAACATAAACAAACAATTTAATAAATATTTATATTGAACAAAAAATTTATAGAAAATTTTATATTATAGAACACCTCTAAATATGTACCCTTGTGTTATATCTCCTGTAAATTTTCTATCAAAATTTGATTTTTTCTATAATTTCTTAATAATAGGTATCTTTTTGTGAAATCTTACATTCACGGGATGTTAAGCGAAATTATGCGTCCAGAGTCAACTTTGCTATAGTGGCCAAAATTGGTCAAAATTGGCGGTCAAAATTTGTCGAAGTGCTACGATAATGTGCTACAGTAAATTTTGTAACGTCCAATTATACATTTAATCTATAGGGTTTAGGTAGTTGCGTCAACTACCTAAATGAACCCTAAATTCACTTCTGGGCATACATCTGGGCTCCTTATTTACTATAGATTCACCCAATACTTTTCTTTTTATAAATCTAACAAATCTAGGGCAAAAAGTGGAAGAATTATAAAACCTTAAAATTCATATTGAATCTTTAATTAAAAAAAGCATGAAAATTTACAAAAACTTAATTATCATATCCACGAAGGAATTTACTGGAACAGATCTGAGAAATGTATGTATACCATAAATTTGAACAAAGGATATTGGATTTCACATGGCTTCAAATCTATAACAACATTAAATTGCTATAGAAGTTTTTTTAGTTTTTTTGTCCGTTTACGCTTTTCACAATAGCAGTTCGTCACTTGCAGCAACCGCCCAAATAAACTCCAAATTCACTTCTAGGCACACGTCTGGGTTCCTTATTTAATATAGATTCGCCAAATACTTTTTTTTGTGAATCTAGCGAATCTATGGAGTTTAGGCAAAAAGTGGATGAATTATAAAAGCATAAAATTCTTATTGAATCTTTAATAAAAAGGCATGAAAATTTTCAAAAACATAATTAGCGTATCCACGGAGGGATTTACTAGAACAAATATGAGAAATATATGTATATCATAAATTTGAACAAAAAATATTAAATCTCAATTAGAGAACGAATATTAAATATAAACAATGGATAACAAATGCATGTGACGTGCTGCTGCAATGGTGTGACGTGCTGCCGCTGGGTATTTACCATCCTTGCCGCCGAACGTAAATGGCACGTCACTCAGTGGCAGCGGATCAACTGTGTTGATGTAGAGAGATTAATGGCATACCGTGTGTTGGTATGAACGTATGAAAATCTCGAACAACCATATTTCTGCACTTTCTTCTTCTTCCTTGCGGAAGATTCCCAAACGATCATCTGACTATAGTTTCTTCTTCTTCCTTGCAGCAGATTTTCATCTCACGTCATCCGTTTCTTCCTTGCGGCAGATCGGAAGTTTATACCCGGCCCATGAATAGATACATCAGGGAAGCAGCAATGGATTTTCTAGACAAGGTATGAATTTCACTTTTTACGGACACAGTAAAGAATAGTAATTTAGTTCCTATTTTTTATACCCATAAAAATATGCTTGGTTGTAGATTATAATTGTAAATATTTGTCATAAGTTAGTTTATCTTTAATGAGCTTTAGAAACGTATGTTGCCAAATACATTCATGTCTACTCACCGCTTCTTCTTTTTTTTAATATAAACCATACGCTTCCTATTAGTTGTAACTTGTACAAGGCTTTTTTTGAATTATTTTAAAAAGACAATAATTTTGTGGAAAAGAGATAAAAATATAATAATAATAATAATAATAATAATCATTATTATTATATATTGATACAAAATAACAGCAATGTTAAGGGGACAGATAAATAATAGATTAGATAAAGTAAGATACTCGAATGCAGACAAATATAAGGCCCGCGTTGCTTGCGTAACTCATCCCTCATCACCAATGTGCCTCTTAGTTTTCATGATTTGGACAAAATCCGCAAAAGTCCAATGGAATAACCAACAACTTTGATAGTCTCATACATGATTTACTCAGTGAATCAACAACTTCAATAGAAATGTGTATGATTTATTCTGCTTATGCTTATTTATGAAAAATTACAAAAAGAAAGAACTTGATAATGAGCAAGAAGGTCCATATAACGACGTACGGGGGATGTAAATTGCACGTAAGCAGGAACTCCCAAACTCCCATGACGAACAGGCTGCCAAAAATCCATTTTTGCCGTACGCATTATTTTAACATAAGCAGAACTTCTCACAGGTCCTTCAGGAAGATGGGAAAATGCGAAAGTAGATATGTTGGATTGGGGCTGCCCTCTGTAGGGCAAAGGAATATTGTTGTAAGAACCAAAGGTGGTTATAACCTCCCCACACAATATCATCATTTCTGATACAAGCCGCATTGCAGGGGCTGACTAATCTTCAATGTAGAGGTTGATGGATGGTTCTGGGTCATCTGGGTTAGCCACCTTCGCACGTGCTTCAATTGTAGTTGTGTTTATGGCACCCTGAGAAATAAGTGGTTAATATATGCTTTAAATAATCTTATTCATCATCAGCAAAAGAAGGCAATTTATATCAAACCATCTTATATTTGTTTCAGAATCAACTCTCACATACTCACTGATAATAAAATCGATTTCAGCTACGATCCACATCAAGGGTTTAAGGTATCATGTGAGAACCCAAATGATATGCTCACAAAATATAATCAATCCATCTAAACCAGATGATACTATGAAATACCCCAAGAACCAAATTTTTTAAAAGGCATATGCATACGACTTGCATTAAAGATAGGCTAGGTTGACACTAAGGATTCCCATAATTTCTTTTGTTCATTAAAATAGATAACTAATTTATTCAGCAAAATAGTGTGGCGCCCCTGACCTAAGGCTCCACATAGTCCTTACTTCGGGGTCGAAAAGGGTTGGTAAATGTGACTCAGGATTGTTGCTCTGATCACACAGCAAATTATATATATATATATATATGTATAACATCAATATAAATAATATTTTCATTCATCCAACTTGAAAAGTATTTCCCATATCATAGTCTTAACTATTGTCTTTACATTATCAGAGTCATAACGATTGTCTTTACAAGAAAATCATCATATACACCATTTACATATAATTCTGCATTCTCTCACATATTCCATACAGGTTGTACTACCTCAACTGAATTGTTTTCATCAACATTCAACATAACATTGATCATACTATAAATTCTTCTTCTTCTTTTCACACATGCAAAGGAATG
>JAXCLR010009939.1:0-13360 GCA_035584095.1 Annona squamosa | reverse complement strand
TGGACGAGATCCAATTAAGAACCCGCCGCGTGATCAGGGCAACAATCCTGATTCACACTTACCAATCGACAAGATCTCAGAGTAAGGACTATGTGGTCGCCTCGGTTCAGGGCGCCATATCAACCAACTCTATAACGTTCAAATTTCTCCCTCCTCTATATATAGATACTCAAGCAAACGTAGAAAAATACAAATAAGAGCTGAAAAAGAGGAAAGAAGTGCTACTAAGAGTTTTAATCCATTTTTCTCTATAATTAAGTGATCTATACACTTTCAAAGGAAGAATAAGCTTCAAAGTTAGACCTTCACATCAAGCAAACATTAAACCACAAAATATTAAATTAATACACAATATCCGGTACATTGTACGGACGCTACATCCCTAATCTTATATTAAGGGTTTAACCTAACATGTTTATGATCAAATCCAAATATAAAATAAACTTGTATCTCAAACTCATACTAAACAAGACTATAATTAAAATAAAAAGAAGAAAAAGAAAGCTTATTGTTGGAAGCTTTAATGGTATCTTGACAACTCCAAGTAACGCATTGCCCCACTTCTTGCCTCGTGCTATACATCTCTTACTCCTGGATCTTAACTCAAGCTCCAAGGAAGTTCTAGGATTTGTTAGGATATTCCCATGAGTTATTTACATAGAGTATAAGAAAGGGACGTGTGCACATAATTTGAAATACACTAGAATTACACAATCTAGTATGTGACATGGCCTGGGCCATGTTGGGTTCCAGCTAGCTCCATTTAGCCCATTCTTCACCTATTTCGCGTTGAAACTTTCATCACACATTCTAGGTTAATTAATCCTTGATTTTCCATCTCTTAATCTTTCAAAATTATCAAATCAAATGTGACTTTGGTCTTTGAGCTTTGAACTTCTTAAAACAAATGCACATTGCGACGAAATGAATGGGCCAGCTTCAACTAGCCATAACTTTTGATCTGGGAGGAGTTACAGGCACCACAACATATCAACAAAAAGTATTTTTTGAGCTCACCACATGTTAAGCTCTTTTTTATGTCAAAATCTTCCATTTTTGTATGATTGGGCTCGAAAGTTGCACATATTTTTCCTGCTTTGCACAAATAGTATCAATTGTGAGTGTTTACATAAAGCTAAGCTTAATTAATCAAAATATGGTTCTAATTATCTTAAACACTCAAATCTCACCCAATTATTATCTAAAATAAATTATATGAAAATAACTTAATAAATACTCTCACATTTGTATCTTTGTTTGTCCTCAAACAAATATTAAAGAATCAAATCACAAAATTTTAAGAATTTGCATTTCAAGAACATTAAGCAAAAAGCAAGTATAAATAAAAAAATAGTGAGAATATTAAATAAAAAACTTTGAAACATAGCGCTTGCCAAAATCCTAATCAAAAATCCCTTTCACTTACTAACACCCAACACAATTTCACATTTTCCTAATTTCAATCAGTATGAGTTCAAAAATCTCACAATAAAAATCCTAATTCTCATTTATTCTCCACTTTTCATCTAATCATTCTAATACATATATCTAATCTCAATTAATTGTAATAGAGAAAATAACAACATGTAAATCTCATCAAATTTTGGCATTAAGATTTTTCCACCGACTCACTTGACTAGATCACATAATCATAAGAACTTTCGGTTAAGTACATTGCAAGATTTAAAAATCAAACAATCTCTAGCTTTGACTTGAGCCTTACGTGCACAAGGAAATAAAATCAATCATACACTTAGCATTTTTATTCTCTTTTAGGCCTGTTCTCACCCTTGGTTTAGCAGTATTTTTATTTTTTTCAAATTGAGTTTGACTATAACTCCCCTCACCATATTTTAGGGTATTTAGATAATTATTTTTATGTAATTTTTTAACTTTTTTGTACAAGCCATGTGGTCAACTCAATTTTCATTTTGTTTTTTAACTCAAAATTCAGTTTTAAAGTTGATTAATTCATAAAGTGGGGATGAAGAATCAAAGAAATTCAAATCCAGGCTCAATAGGGGTAAACAATAGTAATGCTTTCAAAAATAAGCTCATTAAGAAAAAGAATGAATTAATCATATTCCATAAATAAGTCAAATTGAATATTAGCTTCGAAAATTCTTCAACCAAAATGAGATTTTCATGTATATGGAAAAAACTACCTTTTTAGGGTGTGTTTGCTAATAAGTAAAAGTTGTCAAGTTAAAACTTTTCAATCTAAAACTTTTCACTCTCCACAATTATCCTATTTTTTAATCATTTCTTCACTTTTTTTATACAACTACCCTACTTTTCAATCATTTCTATACAACTACCAACACAATTAACCTATTTATTTCAACTTTATTCTATTTATTCCTCATCATTACCTCTATCATATCACATTATTTGACAACTTTTACTCTATACAACTTTTCATCAAAAGTTTTATCCATTCCCAAACACACCCTTAGTTAACCAATTGTGTGTATGAGAATAATTTTGACAAATTGGAGAAAATTAATCTAAATTTGAAAGAAAGTAGAATTAGTGTCTCGGCATATCAGCTTCATCAAGTGGTTTATGATAAAAAAATATGAGTATTTTCAATAAGTACATGCTCAAAAATAAATTTAACATCTAACTAGAGTTCAATTATTTGCCTAACTTAAAGTGTTTAAAATTAAAAAGTATGGTCTGCTTAATGGAATCACAAGGCTTGATTTGGAGTCCAAATTAATCTAACGTCAAAATTACCATAAAATCTTCCAAATATGTCCCAAATTTAGTGCAATGATTAATCAAAGAAATCATTAGGGTGATAAATGAAAATTTAAAGAAATGATACTATGTTTTCAACCCCACACTTGCAATTGACATTGTCCTTAATGTTAAGGACAATTCATTCAATCAAACTCAAACCAATAAGTGATTGTTTTGAATGAGAGTTGTTAACTTTCTTGTTTAAGCATCGAGATTTTCAGGTTACATTCTTCCTGAGCGAGTTTCTGTAAAACAACCATGAAAAATTCCAAATTAAAAAGGATCAAAATTTTAAAAAAATAAAAATACTAAAATGAAACTAATACTCCCTATAAAAATTTTGAGTTGCCTCCTAAGCTGCTCTAAGTTTAACATCTTTAGCTAGACTAATTAAACTTGCATCAACCAATACCCAATCTTTCAAATACAAGTTTATGCAGGTCTTTCTCTTTGTTATCCTATATTGCATTTGGCATACTTATGAAATTTGAACTATATTAGACGTGATATCTAATAACTCCTTCTACAACATCATCTTGTTATAGTTCTCCACAAAAACATAGATGATGTTACTACCTAAATAGAAATTTAAATAAAATGATAGAAATTTTTTTCTAAAGCTATGATTATCAATATCCATCTCTTTATGATTTATACATTGTTCAACTGCTCTCTGTGGAAAAACAAAGAATGACTTGTGTATCTCTAGTGGTATAGATGACTCCTCAATCTTCGTTTCTTTAAATGGGCTAGTTGCTTTAATTTTCTTGCTGCTTTCATCTTAAGCTTCTTCAAGATTTGGTTGGTCTTGAATTCACTTTTTATCATTATCTTGCACCTCACCCTCCATTTGAATTTCATTATTCAAAACATCTTCATGATATGCCTGGTTTTGCATCTATTCTTGTTCATCTATATGCATCTCATCCTCTACTTGATCCTCATCACTTGAGATGAATTCACAATAATCCTCAGACAAATTTATAGTAGCCATGCATGGTTTTCTAGGAGGCTCATCAAAATTCTCATTTGGATGGTTGACTTATTGTGCAACTTGTTCTCCTAGAATCAGAAGACACTTGGTCAATTGATCAAGTTGTTTTAAAATTTTATTAATAGTCAATTCTTCAAGCCGTGATGAAACTATTGGTGGAATAGAGCAAGAAAAAGTTTTCAACATATTTTTATAATTTGATTCATATTGTTGAGGTGGAAAGCAGTTTTGTTCAGATTAAATATATGATCATCGGACCAAGTAAAGTTTAGATGTGTAACCCTATCACGATTGTAAGTTCATAAGAAATAGTTTTCAATAGGATATGGTAATCGTGATTATACAAATTTTGTTGTTCATATCCCCAGTCTTGTTGGTATGGTGCATTTATCATTAAAGACCCCTCTCTATATGAATTTTGCGTACATTTTCTCATAATCAACAACAAGTTTAACTTTTTTGACAATAATTCAATCCAGTTCATCCTATCATTATTAAAAGATTTAGCACCCATTTTATCATCATACCACTGATTATAATATGTCATCTAATAACTTCTAAAAAAAGAAAATTACATACAAAAAGAATATATAAAGAGAAAGAGTATGAAAAGAAGAAGAGAGAAAAGAAAATAGTTGAAGTACTAATAACTCTATAAAAATAGAGTTATTAAGGTTTATTTTGTATTTAGTTTGAATGCTAGTTTAAGAAAAACATATAAATTTGTATAGGTTTTGCATTATTTTCATCATTTCTGCATTTCATGCATTAGGTGTAGATTTCATGCATTTTTAGTTGAATTCAATGCAAATTCCATCATCTTCGGTTATTATTATTGTATTAGATTATTTAGGATATCATTCACTTG
The DNA here is from genome assembly GCA_035584095.1 of Annona squamosa. NCBI lineage: Eukaryota > Viridiplantae > Streptophyta > Magnoliopsida > Magnoliales > Annonaceae > Annona > Annona squamosa. The sequence goes on along the minus strand of JAXCLR010009939.1, from coordinate 8,753 downwards.
TTTTATGTCTTTTGTTGTAAGAAGAGATGGTGGCTACTTCATAGATTTCATGTCGAAGTGATAAGAAGAGAAACCCATTGTAAACGGCCCTTGAAGAATGAAGGCAGAAAGTTGGCACTCTAGCACCAAAATTTAGCACTCTGGCGCCAACATTTGGCACTTTGGCTGTGAAACCCAGCTTCTTTAGGCAATACACAGGGTCATAAACCTTAGATTTTTGTAATAATTTTTATGATGAATAAAAATTCATGAATTATATTAATGGATATGTGTATTGGAAATTAAAATAATGTAATTAATAATTTAACCAACGCGAATAGTGAACGTGAATAGTAACCCCAAGAATTAAGACACGTGATTAAGAGTTAATCAAATGGATTAACCTAATCACAAAAAGACGAAAAAAAAGATTTATGCACTAAAGGATGAAATAGCAATACTTTTTAATATTTTAAGACAATTTCAGATTTTAGTGAGAAAATAAAGAAAAATTTGTAAATTGCAATCTGGACGTTGGATTTAGATGAAAATTTTTATGGATGGTTGAAATGATTAATAAACATAAGTAATGGTTTAAGACTAATCAAGGATCATGAATTTAAGGCCAAGATCAAGTGTTGATTAAGGATCACAAAAAGTAATAAAATACTTTTACTTGTCATTAAATAACACCATTGACTTTTATGGTGTAATTAACTAAAAATCCCCAAAGTCCACTCTCCTAGGGGCATGAACAAAGGGCTATATTTTGTGCAATTAAATCAATGGTTTAGATCAATACATATCAAGTGAAGAATAGATGAGATTGATTTGAGATAAAAAATGATTTTCATAAAAAGACAAAATGCATAAATGAGGAGCATTGCTAGGGACATTTTTGGGGCTGCACTTGGCTCAAGGAAATGCATGGATTTTGATGAAAAAAATCAATGGTGGAGATTAATCACTCCTTTTTATGAAAATTTGGCATTTAATGGCAAGGATTAGCTTTAGCAACATGTGGACCACAAAATTTTATATAGGAAATTAAGAAAATTAAGAAAATGACATGGAAAATGAGGTGGCAAAATAATTGGAATTTGACCCATGGAGCTAGAGAGGGTAAAATGCAATTTGATGAAAAATCAAATACTATAAATAGGGAGGCTTGGGGACGTCCAAATGCACACACCCAATTCCATTTGAGCAGAAAAAGCCCTTGCCCCCACACATCCCCAAGCCAAAGAGGAGGAGAGAAAGAAAGAGAGAGAAAGTGAAAAGGAGAGGAGGAGTTCTTCACTTGAAGTAAGTAAATTCTTTTCAAATTTCTTTTGATTGTTAAGTAAGGTAAAACCATGTTGAGATAGTGTCTAAACATGAGAAAATAAGTAAAGTTATAATGCCTAAGTGGAATTATGCCAAAACATCAAAAATTTAGAGCAAAGATAGAGCATTCAGGAAAATCATGCTCCAATATTGCTAAATGATGATTCGGGATGAATGTTTATGATAATTATGATGTTAAAATGATAATATATTAATCTCATAATTTTCAAATTTAAGGATTATGCTTAAGTGAAATTATATTGATTTTTAGTATATGGAGAAAATGATTTATTTAGCCAAGTTAATAATGATAAATTCAAAATTCATGAATTTTCCCAGGATATACTAACTAAGAGCTATGTCATGGTATTTTTTATTTTTGGAAAAAATGTCGATTTTTGGAACCCATGAACAGTAACAACATGCTATGAACAGTAATCTACTACAGTAACTATGAACAGTAAACAACATGATTTTGAAGAAAATTTAAGATTAATATTTATATTATAAATATAAGGATGAAATTTTTGAAGAACCTATGGATAAAAAAATCCGTATAAGGAGATAATAACTAAATATTATAAAGCATGCATGGGAAGCAACCTGAATGGAATGAATAAAATGTCCTTTTTCCTTGAATAGGAAAAGGAAAAAAAAAAGTCGAGAACACCAACTGAGGAGGTAAGCAAGTTATATGTTTTCTAAAATATTTCTAAATGATTGCAAATTGTTTGCTCACATATTTTATGAATTATATTTAAGGATAGTCATTCCTATAATGCTTTACATGAAATGATTGCTAACTGCTTGTTAAATGCTTTTATAAAATATTTATGATTTATAAATATCATGCCGACATGTGTATGAAAATGAGCATGTGCACAAGAAATAGGTCATAGTTGAGGTAATAAGTGGACCGGATGTCCCCCTCTCTATCACTAAAGCACTTATACAGGCCTAGGCTGGTGGCGATCTCCCTGAGATGGAAGCATGTATGGGATGGGTGCCTAGCTAGCGTTGTATCTAAAGGAATGTCATGAATGCTATGAATGCATTGCATTTGCATTTTATAAAATGCATGAAAAGATTGAAAAATTATGTATGACTTGCTTACTGAGAATTATGACTCACCCATGTTTTTCAAATGGCAAATTGGAAATGATGATGATGGTAGCATGCATAATGACATGCAAAATTGAGATAGAAATGTGATGTATGATAATGTTCATGTAAAGACAATGATGAAGATTTTAATAATCTTTCTAGTTAAATGTATGATGATGAACAGACAATGATTATAACTTTGATATGTAAAGTATATTTCAAGTCGAATGAATGATGATAATTTTCCATGTATTGATGTTATATACATGTATATATATAAAAAAAATCCTGCCATATGATCAGGGCAACAATCCTGAGTCACGTTTACCAATCAAAAATGATCCCGGAGTAAGGCTTCTTGGCACCCCGGTTCGGGACGCCACATCGGTGTCAATAACCATCATTCTAGAATTCTTCAGATAGACAACTTCTGGGTCATGCTCCAAACAAGTGGCGCTTCGATGCCAGATTGTTTGCGCCATAGCACTAACCCCACTTGTGTAAAAATTTTGCATGTGTCGATGTCCAAACTTAAAGGGGCATAAATACATATTTTAGGGTTTGTAAAGGAAAACTTCTAAGGCTTGTGGTTACTGAGAAAGGAGGAGAAAAGCAAGAGTTTCAAGGCAAGAGAGTGATTCAAGTGGAGAATAAAGCTATTTCCCTGCAACATATAGAGTTTAATTTCCTCTTTTTATCTCCCTTCTTATTTTTGTTATTCTCCTTGCTTGGGATGATTGCAAACTTGATTTTAATGGGAATTGAAGTCATATTTATAGGCTGAATTTTCTTGTGGTTGGAGATACGGATGACTCGAACTCATATATATGTTAACTTTTGTTTCCTTCTGCTAAAATGAATATATAATTGTGCTTTAACTTTTGTTGCTTTAGATTACCTTTATATATCATGTTTAATGTGTTTACAAGCCTTACAACCTTGTAGATTGATTGAATATTCAAATTCATGCTTGAAAAAGTGGGATTTGAATGGGATCCATATATAATGCACAGGTTTTCATCTACTTATTGTGGTTAGATGTTAACATGGATAAGAATATGCCTATTAACCCTGTGTAATCTTGATTAGGTTATATGGTTTATCAACCTTGTTTTACTTAGTCGCATGAAAACATAGCAATTAACTAAAACTTGGTTAGGTTTGTATCTGTTGGAAGACATACATGAATATAAGTGAACCTAGATTAATAATCTATGCACAACTAACTTAAAAAGGAACCAAATTGACATAGCTATGAGTCAAAGAATTCATATTCTCATCCATCTTAATTATCTCAAGATCATCTCATTAGTAGTTGCCCCATATTTGGTTAATTTCTGCTTTAGTTAGTTTAGTTTAATTTTATTTCTTTAAAACAAATTCTATTGAATTTACCAATTAATTTTAAATAATTAAAATTTTCAGTGTTAATCCATTTAACATAATTCTTATGGGAACAATACTTTATTTATATTTTATTACTAGATTGGCATGAATACTTACATTAAAATGAGCATATTAATTACACATATACATAGACCGTCAAATACAAAGTCTTAAATAGAACAAAATTTCTTGGCAATATTGATGCAAGTCAAAATGCCTCTATATCGATCTTCATGAGGGTCAAGAGGGCTTTATTGATGGCATTGGTTGGCTTTAGAACTTCAAATGGTTCCCCTCTAAGATCAACTCCAATGTGTTCAAGAAGCTTTATAATCCAGATGCCATAAGGTAGAAGTCCTTTTGGATTATCCTTTCTTACCACCAAGGCATCAAGTAGCAACCGTGGAAGTGAAATGTGGCTTTTATTTACAAGTTGCCAAATAACTGCCATGTCAGCTAGGTTGACTATATTTCATCTTAGGAAAGATGCAATGGCTACCGACTATCAGACGACCCTAATCTGTGGAGGCATATCCATGTAATGCAAGAATTTTGTGCCCATTAGATATTTCATTTTACATGATTAGTATGGTCAAATCCTCAGGGAGCCAAAAATTTTCATGAGAACATGTAGGATTTGACCAATAGCCAATGCTGCTTCCACTCTATAGTCTCCCAATTTGATCTTGACCCCTTTATCAAATGTAGAAAAGTTATTCATACTACATACATAATAGAATTGGCGGGTTCTCATTGGGATAAATACTATCCTCTTCTTTAAAGAGTGTCGTCCATCCTTGAAAATCACGTAACTCCTCAATATCAAATTCACACTCTCGTAAAATTCAAAATCGATACTTTTGGGAGGGACTGTCTTTATTTCATCAACATGGCTATAGAACCTGCTATGTTGTTGAGCTATTCTAAAATAGCCTACAAGCATTTCTCTAACTTGAGCCCAGGGAGCAATATTTCTCTTTCTCTTTGTTGTTCTAACTTCCTCATCACTTCCTGAGCTAGTTTCTATTTCCCTAGGGATGTTTGAGTCTCGGTTACCTTCTCGAAACAAGACCTGACGCCCGGTGGATGTTGTAGCTATATCTCGAGTCATTTGGGGGAAGTTTGTTGCAACCGGGGAACCTCCCTGGTGTTAGATTTTGAGGGACATGATACAGGTAGTTTAGAGAGCTTGCTCATGATGGTTTTGGGAGCCACTATGAAGATGAGATGGTGCAGATGATAAGGCAAGGATTTGAAAGGGAAAATGCGAAGGAGAGATTGCTTGAGAGTTTGAAGGGTTTTAAGTGGGTTTCGAAAATGGAAATGAGGAGAATGAAGGAAGAAATGGATTTTTGGAGTCTTTGTGGACGAAACGGCATGCACGAGGTCAACTTTGTACCTTAGCTCAGGTATGAAGCCGACTTCATTGGGCCATGCGAAGTCAACTTGGCTCCCCCTATCCCAAGTTCCAAATATAATTTCTAAATGTAACTATCTACCCTCAAACTTGTTAATAATTCCCAAAATCAATCCAAATCACACATTCGATAAAAATAACACATTTTAACAAGTGCATATTAATCAAAAAAAATTATTAATGTTTTAGGCTTCAATATCCATCATACCCATTTCTTTTCTAATTTTTTAAAATAATTCAATATTTAAAGATTTGGTAAATATATCTACAATTTGATCCTCAATTTTGAATATTCCAAATTATTATCATGATTTTCAACATATTCTCTAATAAAATAGTGTCTAGCATCAATGTGTTTGGTTTAGAGTATAATATAAGGTACTTTGTTAGACAAAGACAATAATATTATTACATCTAGCTATTTTTATATTCTAAGCCATAATTCAATTGTAATCAATTGTTGTCTCATCCATAAGAGTTGCACAATAATTATCGACTACTACATATTCAGCTTTCGTAGTAGATAGAGCAACACTAGTTTATTTTTTTGAAAACTATGACACCATTATGCTCTCAAAAAATTGGTAAGTACCACTAGTGCTTTTTCGATCTATTTTGTAACCGGCAAAATCCATATCTAAATATCCAATCAAATCAAATATTGAGCCTTTGAGATACCATAGTCCTAAGTTTGTTGTATTTATTAAGTTCCAAAATTTCTTTTAATAGTTATTATACGAAATTCTTTAGAATTTAATTGAAATCTGGAGCACATGCATAAACTAAACAGATATCTGGTCTATAAATAGTTAAATATAATAAAGATCTAATCATGCTTCTATATAATTGTTAATATACTAATTTACCTTTTTCATTCTTATCCATTTTAATTGAGGAACTCATGGGCGTGCTTGCTCTTTTGTTATTTTACATTTTGAATTTCTTGAGTATTTTTTTGATATATTCATATTGGTTTATGTGAATGTCCCTTCTCTCTGTTGCTTGATTTGCAATCTAAGGAAAAAATTGAGTTCATCTATTATGCTTATATCGAACTCATTCTGCATCAATTTAGAGAACTCTTGGCATAAGGATTCATTAGTAGAGCTAAAAACAATGTCATTTACATATATCTACACTATTAGAATGTCATTTCCCTTACACTTAATGAATAAAGTTGTGTCTACTTCTCTTCTTTTGAACTATGATCAATTAAAAATTTGCTAAGCCTTTCATACCAAACTCGAGAAGCTTATTTCAAACAATACAACGCCTTAGTTAGCTTATATACATACTTTGATTGATCATTTTTCTTAAAACCCGGAAGTTATTCAACATACTCCTTTTCATTAAGATAATCATTCAAAAAGGTACTTTTGATATCCATTTAAAATAGTTTGAAGCCTACATGTAATGCAAAAGTAAGTAGAATGCATATGGCTTCTAATCAACATATAGGGGCATTTCATCAAAGTCAATTCATTCTTCATACCAATACCCCTTAGCTATTAGTCTACCTTTGTTTCTCACAATTAAGCACTTTCGTCTAATTTATTCCTAAATACCTACTTAGTATCAATTATGGTGTGATCCTTAGGTCTAGGAACAAATTGTCATACTTTATTTCTTTCAAATTGATTCCTCTTGCATTTCTATTATCTAATTCTCATCACTTAGAACTTGTTCAATTATATTTTGTTCAATTTTCGATACAAAGGTAAAGTGTCCACATATATTTTATATTGAGCCTCTTGTTTTTATACCATCATATATTTTTAATGACTTATTCAATTGGATGGTCATTTTTGAATTTGAGATCTTTAGGGGTTTATAGGGAACATTACATTCACTTACCTCTTGATCTAATTTTTTATCATGTTTGAGCTCTTTTCCCCCTTTCTCTTTTACATATAGTTTCTCAAAGTCCTTTGATAAGTTATCTGTAACACTAAGCTTCTCCTTGTTCTTTGGAGTTAAGTTAAACTAATCAAAAAATAACATATATAGACTCTTCTACTGCTTGAGTTCTTTTGTTGAATGCTCTATATGCTTTGCTATTACAAAAGTAACCAAGAAATATAGCGTCATCACTTTTACTATTAATTTTCCAAAGTTATTTTTTCTATTAGTCAATACATAGCATACATAATAAAAAATATGAGAATATGATATGTTTAGCTTTCTACCTTTCCATAGCTCATCTAGGGTCTTTTTCAAAATTAATCTAATAGTGACTCAGTTTAGTACATGGCAAGTTTTACTTACAGTTTCACTCATTGTCTAGTTATCTCTTGTATAGTTCTAATCTTTCTCTCAATTACTGCATTTTATTAAGGAGTTCTTGATGCAAAAAATATATAGCGAATTTCTTTTTTATTACAAAATTCTATGAACCATTTGTTCTCAAATTCACCACCATGGTCACCTCTAATGGATACCATTGAATTTTATCTTTCATTTTGCACCAACTTAAAGAAACTGTAAAATATAGAGAAAACTTTATCCTGATTAGCTAATAGCATTATCCAAGTGAACCTTGAAAATTCATCAACAATAACATATACATATTTCTTCCCTCAATGGCTCAAAATGTTAGATGGTCCATAAAGATTCATATAACTCAAATGGTCTAGAGGTTGAAATCTCATTCTTAGATGAGAAAGATATTTTTGATTACTTGGACATTTGACAAGATTTACAAAATTTCATTTTTGTCATGCTTAAGATTTGGTAAGCCTTCTAGCAAACTCTTTTTTTTATAAAGTCTTGATATTTTGCATATTTAGGTGTCTAAGTCTCTTGTGCCATACCCATGGATCGTTATCAACTGCTACTAAGCATTTCCATTTAGATCATCGAGCATACTAAATATATATTTTTATGTCTTTCGTCACTAAGGACTACATGTTCTCCATTTACAATATTACATATAGATGATTCAAACACAACTTTATATTTTTTGTCGCATAGTTGGCTAACGCTCAGCAATTGTATTTAAGTCCTTCAATAGAAAGAACTTCCTCCATATATGCATTAGAGAAACCATAAATATTGGCCTTACCACTAATTTTACCTTTTTTATTGTTGCCAAATACAACAGTTCTACCACTGTAGGGCTTGAGATCATGAAATAGGGCTTTGTACCCTATCATATGTCTTAAGCACCCCCTATCAATAAACCAAGTGTTGCTTATCTTTGCTCTAAGACATACCTGTAAAATACATCAAATAAATCTTATCTCTTTAGTACTCATCTTTTAGGTCCATTTAGTATATTAATCATTTGAAGTAAATGATGCTCATGTCTAAGAGGAACAAATCCTGGACTCTTTAGGACTCAAATCAATTTAGCTTATCTATTATATAATTGTTTACTCTACATTGGTAAATCTTGTGTCTAAATTTTTTGCAAACATTACATACTCTATGTATCCTTTGGGGAGTGTTGGTCCCGAGTTGATGAAAAAACCCAAGAGGGGAGGGGTGAATTGGGTTATTAAAAATTTACAACTTAAGCAAAAACTTTACCCCGGATTAATCT
>JAXCLR010009938.1:0-13362 GCA_035584095.1 Annona squamosa | reverse complement strand
TTTCCAATATAATTGCAGCATTTCACAAATTCATCCTATAATCAAAATGTTCCCGACTGAATTCTTCCCATATCCATGTTGTAAAAACTGCTATTTCCCAATACAAATTATTTTCACTCAGTGAATCAAGGTAAAGCCTAGTAGTTTATATCTTATTGTCTGTGTATATGATTCAGAGTTTGATGGTGTAACGTACCGATCCAAAAAAGTGATCTCGAGCCTTATATTTAACCGCTTCTTATGACTATCGTAGATTTGTATAAGATGTTCCAAATGAGTTAAATTTTTTTCAATTTTATATTTTTTGGCTGACAGAATATGAGTTGGTTGGCCATATACTTCCTTAATTGTAGGATATGGAAAACATTATGTAAAACATTATGAACATTCACTTGCGAAGAAGGTAATTTAGTCAATATGCTACACCACCAATGATTTTTAATATCTTGAAAGGTTTCATGTATCAAGGAGATAACTTCTCTTTCATTCCAAACCGAGTTACGCCTTTTGTGGGAGAGTCTTTTAAAAATATCAACTCGCTTATTATAAATTATAGGTCTTTTCGTCTGTTGTTAACATACTTTTTTCTAGCGATCTCGTGCTACTTCTAATAATTGCCTTATAACTAGAACCGCATTAGGAACTTGCTAAACTAGGTCTAGAGCTAAAAGTTGTCATGTATCAATTTGTTTCAAATAGATAGACGTTTCACACTTTTTTCCATACAGAACTTCAAATAGAGTCACACCAATACTAACCTGATAACTATTGTTATAGGCAAACTTGACCAAGGCGAAGTGTTCATCCTAAAAAAAAAGAAAATTTAAGGCACAAGCTTTTCATAAACCTTCTAGAATTTGGGTAGTTCTTTCAGACTGACTATTTGTCTATGGGTGATACGTGGTGCTTAAGTGCAACTTTGTTCCTATAGACTTTTGCAAATTTAACAAGAAATTGAAAATAAACTGTCAATCTCTGTCTGACTCAATGGAAATAGGGATACTATATAAACGAATAATCTCTCATAGGTACAAGTCTAACATGTGATCCATTCTGAATGTTATGTGATACGGTAGGAATTTAGCAAATTTAGTAAGTCTGTCCACCACTACCCATATAACATCATAATGACCTAGGGAGAGCAGTCACAAAGTCTATAATAATATGTTTTTATTTCTATTCTGGTATAATCCAACCTATTTTTTTATCAGCCTTGATTTACTAATACACTAAGCACTGAGATACAAATTTGACACACTCTACTTGTAGCCTTTTATACCAAAAAATCTGTCTCAGATATTTGTACATCTTGGTACTTCTAAGATGCACAAAAAATTTGGACTGATGGACTTCCTCTAAAATTCTCATCGTAGCATATCATCTCTAGGCACAATTACTTTTTGTCGGAAAGTAGTGTATTATCAAAACCGCAACATAAATCAAAGGGTTCTCCATTTTTGAACTTTTTTAAAATACAAAAAATAAGTTTGTCCTGTTTCTGAGCTTGCTTTTTTCGATTAATCAATGTTAATTGAATTTGCACAGTGGACAATATTATACTATTAGACTTATAGTCCACATGCCCAATGGTAGTTTTTCTGGGTCTATATGTTCTATATGTCAGACCTAATGGTCACTTTTTCCGAGTCTATGTGTGACAAGTAGTATAAAAAAAGACCCTCTCTAGTAGATGTGGTTCAAAGAGTCGAAGAATTGAACTAGTGAAGGCAAGGGCTGCAAGCCAAAGCATGAAATTGAGTTGAAGTTTAGAAACGAACTAGGAGAAAGTTGGTGGTCTTGTAATAGCCCATAACTAAATTCGACATTGAAAGGAGAGAAAGTTTCTAATGGTTTATAAGAAAGTTTCAAGTTAAACATGGTATGACGTGTTTTAAAATTGCATAGCTGAGCTACCAAGCTTGAGCAGACAATATTAGACTGTGATGCTCATAGCCTGTAGACCCGATGGTCTTTTTCTCGGCCCATGTGTTGATTATTCTTAATGATTATTCTTAATCATATAAGGCTTGACTAGAAAATGAATGCGTTTGAAAAGTAGTTGAAAAATTATCATACTAAAAATTTTAACACAAGATAATTGAACCTTCCCATATTTTGTCTATTCTTCTTATACTTTTGAGATGAATTATTTTTTGGCAAGAAAATAAGGTTTGCAAAAATAAAGTCGATATTCTCTATGATATTGCATCTAGGCTCCCCATCAGGAGACAAATGTTTCCACTATGGGAATGGAACCCATGACGAGCGACACCCATGCCAAAGGCAGGCTACACTTGAATGCAGAATAGGATAGTACACAAACTATCATGCAATGACAGTGTGTAATATTAATTAGCATGCTAATTTTAATGTAATGGTTAGCATGAGAACAAACAGAGATGACTGTCTTGATCTGTGGCTGTTACACACGAGCTTGATCCGCATCCGCTACACCTAGTTGGCAAACTCAATAATATTTTTTAAGGTCAAAACTAATAATATTTGAAGCAACGAAGTTTAGAATTTTTTTAATACCTGATATCATTCGTAAAGCAAAGAGGGCGCACCGGTGTGAAAGAGGTTTACCACACATTGCGGATGCATGGGCCAGCGAACCTATTCGCTCTGTTTGTATTTTAAACCTAGAAAACTTTATTTCTTTGCATTTTAAACATTGGTCCCCCACGGTGTTGACAATACCGTTAATTCATGTGAAATATTATAAATACCCTCAAATGTATAAAAAAAGAAAACGTAAGTAGCAAATCGGATGTCGACTCTATTCATCCACAAGTGAGCAACCTGATGGGTTTGATAGAGGAGGAGATGGCATAGATATGGTGATTGAGCTATGGAAAAATGATGAGCATAGGAAGGGCTTGATTCAAACACCATATGATTTGTAATACTTTATGAACAAATAAAAAAATAGTACATGAGCCATTGCCCTCAAAATCACCTATTATTGCCAAAAAAATCGAGAAAAATAGCACACTCACGAATCAATCGGAACTTATCAATGTTTGAGTGCCCTAAATATCATAAAACCCTCTGCCTTCCAAATTCACTATGTTCACAACTCTAAAATCATTGAACACTCTAATTGCGATATGAGAGAGGTAGAATGAATATTGAGGGATTTGAGCTTGTGGCATGGATCTGCTCGAGACTCCAAGCCAAAGCACCAAAGGAGATGAGGCCAAAGATGCAGGTGATGAAATTGGAAAGGAAAGCAAGGGAAACAATGTAGCGGTCAGCAATGAGGTCAGACTCCTAACAAGACAACGGTTAGTCTTACAGGGAGACGAGGGCTTGGGAGAGAGAGAAGAAGAGGAGGTGGGCATGGAAGGTCAGGGTGTTGACAATGAAAGTAGGGCTGTGATGGCCTGAGAAAGCTGCGAGATGGCACAGAAGATGTGGACAGGAGGATTGTGACATCCTTCCTCAACCCATCTTCTTCCTTGAGCCTAACGTCCTCAGAATCCAAATAGTACTCCTTCAGAACCTCCGCGCTGCTCTCGCCCACCCGCCCGCGCTCCTGCACTCGCCGCCCCTGCTTTCTCCTCTGATTCTGCTACTATTGTTTCCTGCTCTTGGGGGCCTCATGCAGGTTGTCCTAGAAGGATTCCAAGATCTCATGGATCAGATGGCGATTCTGGGGAGGAATCCCACTTGACCCAGAAGCTGGTTTAAAAATAAAGAAACGAAATTTTTAGGATTAAGAATACAAACCGTCAAAGTTCAAAGTTTAAAATGCAAAGTTAAAGAGTTTAAAATACAAAAAACCCACCCAGAAACCAAACAAAGGGTGTGTTTGTTTGGGATAAAAAAGTTTCAACTAAAACTTTTCACTCTCTATAATTACAATATTTTTTAATTATTTTTTCACATTTTTCTATACAAACTATCATACTTTTCAATCATTTCTACACAATTACTCATACAACTAACCTATCTATTTTAATTTTATTCTCTTTATTTATCATCATTATTTCTATCACATCACATTATTTTATATTAATTTGACAACTTCTATTTCAAAAACTTTTTATCGAAAATTTTAGTTTCAACCAAACATACCCGAAGTATAACTTGAAATTCCAACAACTTATAGCAGTTTACCCTACAGAATTCCAAGTTAATTGTATCAGAAATTCGGAAAGAAATGAAGAAAAAATAGTTTGAAGAATACGTTTGCTTAAAGAGCACTGAATTTTTAACTCCAAAAAAAAAATAAAAAAAAATTACTGAATTTCTTCAAGTACCATATCCTGGCGCTGGCCCTTCCAAATCCTGTGGCCCGCCACCACCACTGCTAGCATAAGATCCATCGTCCTCTGCGAATCCTGGCTGCCAGCTGCCCACCTGCCACCCTTGCTGCTGCTGTTGAGCATATATAGCTGCTGAATCAACCTCAGCTGCGACACCTGCAGGCCGCCCCATCAAAACACCTCCGCCCGTAGCAGCAGCTTGCCCCATCGGCGGATAGTAGTAAGGCACTCCGGTTCTGCTGCCATCCCCTCCCATTCCCACCAACGTCGTCCCAATTCCTGCCACACCCTCCTCTTTGATCTCATCCCTGGGCACGATATCCACCAAGAAGTCGAAGATGTCGGTGCGGCGATGGCAGCGGCGACGTCGTTCTTCTGGAGCGTCCGCCGCTTGTTCTCCTCGGCATGGATGAATAGCTCGCAGGCCTTGGCGAACAGGATAGGCGCCTCCGCAGATATCATCCGCACGTCCTCGTCCGCCTTCATTATCTTCTTGATCCGGGCCAGCGGTAGCTGGTGGTTCTTGAACTCGTTCCACTGCGTCATCTCCTGCCGCTGGTAGTTCCAGAACATGTGCAGCTGCTGCTGCTGCTGTTGCTGCAGCAGGTGGTGGAAGGACGACGACTGGGGATACGGTTGCCCTTGCATCGGCTGCTGGTGGTTTTCCATCGCTTAATTAATTAATTTCTTGGGTATAATCTGCAAATGAAAATCAAATGCAAGTAGGACTCGTCTTCTGTTTTCTTTGCGGGAATGTAGCTGGGTGCCTGACATTCTCCAACCTTCAGGTCATATACATGGGTATGGGTGTATATTACATTCTTTTTCTGTCTGTTTTCTTCTTTGGAACTCCAAAGAGAGGTGTCTGATTACATGAGATGGACCACCTGTCGTTCTTGTAAGTGAAGCAGAAGAAGAATGGTGTTTGATGATTTACGACAGGAAGATTTTTTTTTTTTTTTTTTTTAATTTATTTTATCATTGGTGTGTGGGAGAAAACAAGCATGAATGTTTTTTGGTGAGGAAAATGGGAATGAGAAAGGTGTTCGAAGTATGCTAGTGCGTGAGAGATGGAGAAAAAGGATAAGATTCGCATACGGACTGCAGAGAGGGAGTCTGCAACATGTCCAATGGGATATATAACGACCTTATCATTTTCTCCTGGTAGATATTTCGCGTTGGATATCTTCTGTCACATTGATAGATTTAAGATGGGTGCATAGCTCAGATCTTTCTAGAGAGTTCCTATGAAGATAATGTGGCCAATGGGTCTGATCAATAACCGACACTTTGCGTCAAGCGAATCAACAATTAGCTAGGATTGAGACTGCTTGATGGAGGATCAGCGCCACACTCTGACGTGGGAGCGCTTGCAGCAGGTTTATTGGGATCTTGGGTAAGCAGCATTTGCTGTGCACCTCTTGGAACAAAGAACACAAAACACGTAACCACACAAATGCAATCATTTATGTGGTTCGGAATGCCGTATTCAATGGTGGAAGCCCCTTTTCTCTCATACCTTGGGGCCTCCGGGTCTTCCATTAATTATAATTCATTTACAGCAGATTAACAGCTCATTACAAGGTATGAGAATCAATCAAGATAAATACAAGATGTATCACTATTTTTATACAAAGTATAAATTTCTTATTTAGCTATTCATTCAACGCTCCCCCTCAAGTTGCTCCAAAAATATCAATTGAGCCCAACTTGGATAATATTTTGTTGAACTTCTTTGTTAGTAGTATTTTAGTAAAAATATTTGTGTTTTGCTCTGAAGGCTAACTTTTACCTTTATTCAATAGTCACCATATTTTCATCAAAAAAAAATAGTCACCATATTTTATCATAAAAGCCGGCAGTATCTCTCTAGAATTGTGAAGTTAAGAGGATACATAAAATTAGGAATGCAATTTGGGCTCATAAAACTCGAGTTTAGCTCAATTCTAATTCTATCCCTATTTGTAAAGCCTAAACTCTAACTTTATTTTTGAAAATAGAGTTTGGTTGAGTTTTATGTTGAAATTTAGATTAATGAATTTATATTTTATTTAGGAATGGTAAGTTAAAATTTTTTTTTTATAAAGGGCTCCACTTCTATGTAACTAGGTTACATAGAAGCAAAGACATGTAACTCTCTAAATTTTTAAAATTTTGATAATTAATGGAAAATATAACAATTTCTTTTTTAAAATATAATGTAACAATTCATTGTATTTAACACAATTTTTTATTTAGAAGACCTTGTTTCATGATGACCAAGTATGTTTATGGGTTATATTAATTAAAAATTTTATTAGTATATAAATTATAAAAAAAATTTAGATCAATTTACACATGTATTAGATATAATAATCTTTTATAGAATCAGTTATTCACATAGAAATGATATTTTAGATAGTTTAGATGTTGAAAATACAATTTTAAAATTGATATTTAACATTAAACAATTTTATTATGTTGATTTTCAGTGGAGCCCATGCACGGTGATATTAAATAAATAAAAAAGTTTCCAATATACTATAAATGATGTTAAATACAATAGATAAAGTGAATTTTTCATTAACCATAAATATATTAAAAATAAAGGAGGTTACACAAAAAAGAGATTCATAGAAGCTGGACTATCATATAAATATATAATAATAACAAATCATGTAAACAAACATAATATTATATAATCAAATTACAAATTTTTTAAAGAAATCAATATAAAAATATTTCTAAAAGAAAATTTAAAGTAAAAAACAAGATGAAAAAAAAATTATTTGATGTAAAAGTAAATGATAGAACTAAAAGATAAATATAAATGAAAATAATATACTTTATTTATAGTATAATGAGAATATGTCAAATATGTATTCTAATATAAAGATAAATAACATAAGATACACAAAATATAAAGAAATATTGTTTAGATGTTATGTATGTAATATATTTTATAGCAAATATATAATGGTAATCAGGCTTAGGTTCTTTGGGTTCGAGTTCATTTGAACCATATCCTATCATATTTATAAATCAAGTTTCACATGTTTAGGTTCTAAAAAAATCAAGTTCAAACACCTTTTGATTTTGAGTTCGATGGGACGGATTCGGACTCAACTCGGCTTAGTTGCACTCCTAGATGGAATCACCTATAAAAGCAATAAAAACCTTTATATTTGTTGAAATTTGCACTGTCACACCAATATTTCAATATAAGTAAATAAATAGATCAACTTGCATTAATGTTTCCAGATATTGAATGAGATAATGAATACATAAACTTGTTCAAATCATGTAGGCTTGAAATAACTTAGATACATATGTTAGCCTATTAAATAGTTGGAAAAAATCACCAATAATTTTATGTAACATGTTACCAAAAAGAGTTTGCATGTGTATAACTATTATTATAGTGTTGAAGCACTAGAATGTGTTGCACAACTGTCCCAAATTGAGAAACCTACATTCCAACAGAGTAATCACCATCTCCAAGCAATGGCTAGTAATCTGATCCAAACACCACCTTCCTTCCCTCTAGTCAACATAAATAAGATCCTATAATCACATTAAAAAAAATTTCAAGCAAATCAAGCCTCCATTTAAGCAAATGGAAATCCATCATCCGTCAACGACATTGTCATTCAATGACTCCATTGCAAATTTCGCATCTCAATTTCAAACAACTTTCATAATCACCATATTCAGCCACAAAATTTGATTGTTGCTTATACAAAACCCACCTGATTGTGTCACCTTCTTTGATTGCCAACTACAACAGCTTCCTTCAATGATGTCTACTCTTATTTTCCTAGTCTTATTATTTGACTAGCACCATGAAGATCCACCAAATTTGGTGAAGCTCATCAAGAACATTGGTTATTGGTTATCTTGATAGTAGTTAATAATCATGGAACCCGCCCATTCTTGCATCCACCATCCTCTAAATTCGGTATAAATTCCTTTTGTAATGAGTGACTGGTCAATGTCCCTTACATTTTTAAGGAATTTCGATGGGGCCCTAATTTGCTCGTCATCCTCATTTCAGCTATAAGACTACATAAGACAATCATGTGGATGTTGCATTGTTCAAAGTAATTGCTTGTAATCACACAATGATCTTGTGACTAATGATGTTACGTCATATTTTACTACAACAACTTAGGAATACCATTAGGTTTTTGACATTACTAATTAGACATTTGCATAGGATTTAATCTCGTAATAACACTTGTCTTGGTAAGATCACAACCTAGGAACTCAACATTAGGGTTATCAAGGTGCCCTCGTGATAGATACGGTTCCAAAAACACTCCACTATGGGTATCTTTTCAATTTCTCTTTTTTAAGAGATATCTTCTATTTTAGTTTTTCAGTGAATTCCTCACTTTCCTTTAGTTTTTTTTTAAAGACTCAACTTTCTTGAGGCTTCCTTTTTCACATAAATTTTCATATAAGTACTTCTTACTTTCCCATATCACTTTTTGCATAGATTTTGATTCATATGATATCCCTTAACATATTCAATCCTTATATCTTGGAACTATTTGTCAAAAACATCATTATGGTATCCTTTTCCCCTTAATTAAGAAAGAAAGTACACATCCTCAAAATTCACCATGTTCTTACAATCAACTTATCAACTAGCTTTTTTATTGCAATAAAGAACTTGTCATCTAACTGATTATATAGCATATCATACAACCTATTTTCTCACTTGTCGTCCAACCCATTACTCAGCAGCTACCCTTAATCTAAATAACGATAGTATCTATCACTTGCATGGAGTTCTTTGTGCCGATGGATATGTTTCAACCCTCTAGCAATGATTGGTTAACACCTAGTTGGATCTTCTAGAATATTAGATGATTGAACTCAAATGGATTACAACTCCAACAATAGCTATTCATGCCTTTGATCACATTTTTGCTCCAATAGTTTCGACTAAATCATTTCTATCCTTCTCATTGGTCTTAATTCCACCTTCCTTATTTTAAGAGGACCAAAATTCCAAATAGGCTCCAGTAAGACAACGTCACCTTGGAGTCAAAACCTTGTTAAACCTAGGATGCCTTCCCTATGTCAACCTTGATAAATGCTCCCTACCCAACTTAGATGTATCCATTATTAAACTTTCTCCCTCAACACACTTTGGCTACAATTTTAATTTTTTTTTCAACCTTGCTTAACCAATGCTTCTTAACTTGCATTAGGACAATCCAATCTTCCTACCACCTTGCATACTCCAGACCAATGTAATCCCTAGGCATATCATATACAAATGCGGCTCATCCTTGATTGCTTTGAGAATTTGAAGGTGTTAATCTTAGGTCTTGCCATAGACCGAAGTGGTTTTGTCATTGAGCACAATATATATAGACCCTTGCACACATTCGAGGTTCTCAAATGCTGAGTTTTCCGAACCACCTTGGATTAGGAGACTAAAATGTGGTTTACTTCATTGGCCTTTGGCTCTATCTTCATCATTAAGAAACGTACAAGTGTCTGTGTAGCTATTTTCATAACCGACAGCAGAGGGTAATCATAATGCAAATTAATGTACATCTCGTAACCCCTAATAAGAACTTGTGAGATTATATCATCAGAATTAATTACAATGCCTACAAGGTCCCTTGCTTGCCTATGGAAGTGTACATGCTTGTACTCATCTAAGACAAAATGAACTATAAACCACCCAAAATCTTAACCTTCAATCTCCTTGCAATGTTTGCAAGCTAAACAAAGTTATTTCCCACCTCACCTCCATAAAAGAGAGAGAAGTGGTATGTAAAGTAAGACCAATTGCTATATAATTGATTTGGACATCATCATTGACCATGAATTGGTGGTGAAACCCTCTCTAAACCATAATAAAGGTTAAAGCCCAAAGATCGGATGAGCACTCTCTTAATCTACGTATAACTTAGGCAATAAGAATCATGATCGTAGCCTATGCAACGAAAGTAAAAAAGCCCTAGCTATCGAGAAGATAATAAAAAAAGTTACAACATCCTCTTGTGCTCTTTTCTCCCTATATACTTCTAAACGATTCTAGAGAGTAGTTATATCTACAAACTAGGAGCACATGCACTACTATGCTACCCCTAAGATGAAATCATCTATAACAAATGCAATGCCAAGTTATATTGTTACTTTCACTGAGAAGTCATTTGATATAAGATTGTCGCTAGCTTGAGGATGTAATAGAAGAAAGAATATGAGATGGGCAACTCGTAGAGCATGTAGTAGCATAGGCTAAGGAGAGTCTTTTATTGACCCTTGGCTTGCCAAAGCACCTCATTATCAAGATGTTGATCATCCTAAAAAACTGAACCTATTTACACTATACATGGAGAAGCTTCCTAAGGAGGGTTTTTATTGATAAAATAGGACCAACTCCACTTGTAATGAACTAAAAAGGATAAGATATATTTTACAGAAGTATAAAAATTAGCTTTTTGTAATTTTATAGAAAGAAATTTAAAATTTAAAATTATACTAAATTAAACTACACTAAAAAATTTCAATTAGTGATCCTTTTAAGGGTTTATGTTTATCCATTTTGTGAGACTTAGATCTCGAAATGCATAACTCAGATTGATATGAGAATTCATTAAGTAGCATTGATTAATATATTCATATTTGACAACCTTGTTGGTTATCAACAAATTAAGTTGGACACTTGCTCGATAACGTCATTGCTAGGTTACAAGGGATAGTGCATGTTGTTTCACTTGATCAACAAATAGAATAATTAGTGTAGGGTAACAATTTAAGATTAGGGGTGTGTTCATATACTTTGAAAAGGTCAGCTACAAAATTAATGAGGACTTATGTTTTGGCCAATGCTTTAATCATTGGCCAAAGCACATCTCAATGTTGTATTAGGTGTGCTTAAGTATCCACTTCATGAAATGTCTCGAAGCTTCTAGGTGATATAGGGTCTTTCGCAAAGGGTGGTTGGCGGAGAAATAGATGGGATAAGATTAGAAATACAGGTACATGAATCTCGATGTTAGTGAGGGCAAAGGCTAGCATCACTAGGGGGTAAATGAATTCAAATTACTAAAGGAGTTTGCTAGTGTGGTATATTATGTTTTACCTATCTTGTTGATTGGTTACTAATATTGAGTTAATCACAAAAATTGACATTGCTATATAAAGCAGTAAGTTTCTTGCTCTTGTGGTTTCACCAACATCGGGGGCGGGTTTGAAGATAAAACTTGATGGCTTGAAAAGTTTCATCATGCTATTGAACCCACATGATGATTCAAGTTCTTTTATAGACTTTAACATTTAGCTTCTTCAATTGGGGGTGGGGGGGTGGGGGGCGACTTTGAAGACAAAACTTGATGGCTTGAAAAGTTTCATCATGCTATTGAACCCACGCGATGGTTCAAGTTCTTTTATAGACTTTAACATTTATCTTCTTCAATGTTATGAAGAAAGGCATGCACTTATTTGTTGATTTCTCGATGAATAAATGTAGTACTGCCATTTTTTTGTTTAAACTTTGGATTTCACTTATGGTCTTTGAGGGATCTTGATCCTAGATTGCTTTAATATTCTCTAGATTGGCCCTCTCTTATGGACTAAGAAACCTAGAAATTTTTGTTCGAGACCTCAAAAATGCACTTTTGGAGATAGTTTTAAGTTGCTTGTCCTAAGTGCTTAGAAGGTATTGGGCAAATCAATGATGTTGGTCGTTGCTTATTTGCTTATTATAAGCATTTCATCTACATATACTTCAACATTTCAACATAGCTAGTTAGCAAAGACTTTATTGACAATTTTATAGGTAGGTGGCTTCAATATTTTTTAGGTTGGATGACCCTGTTGTGTAGAGTATGTGCATTTGTACAAGATGAAGGAGGTCTTTTCTTCATTGGCTATTGTTATTTTTATCTGATGGTTCCCCAAATATATTTTTAGAAAGCTTAAGAGACCGTGTCCAGTAATAAGTTGACTAGCTTATCAATGTTAAGCAAAGGATAGCAATCTTTAAGGCAGGATTTATTTAAATCAATAAAATTGATACACATAAACAATTGACCATTACTCTTTTTCACTAATACAATGCTAGATGACCACTCAAGATAATTGATTTCTCTAATAAAGCCTAGTCGGAGGAGCTTCTAGATCTATTAGTTCAACGTTCCTTGCTTATCTAGCCTATGAATTATCTTTTTGGCTTGGTTGGTTGGGTATGTTTTTGCTAGACGTTCAGGTAATATTTAGCTAATCTCTTGTCCACACCAAAGATTTGGTTTTATTTTAAGTCAAAATATCAATATTGTCCTTTAAGTGCTAGATCAAATTAGTTCTTAAGTGATTGGGGAGAGAAGATTCTACCTAAGCAAAAAAAGAGTGGGTCCTCCAAAAGCTAGATAATAGTAAGGTTATCTACAGAGACTAACTATTCTACCTTTTTTGTTTCCCTTTGTCTTTCAACTGCTTGCATCTTTTGCTCATTGCTATTAACTATACGGTATTGCCTATGTCCCCTATTGAAGGGAGGCGAAATAACAGTTATGATCTATCTCCTAGTTGCCATGGATGGCCCTTCACTTTGGGGGTCAAAAACTTAATGCACAAGCGCATGTCGATACAGTAACTTGAAGACTATTAAGGACTCCTTTCCTCAAGGTACCATTTGATCACATCCTTTAGGTTGCAGCACTCGTTCATATAGTGCCCAACTATTCATGACGATAACAATATAATTCAGGTTTCTATCACTTCGCAAGGACTATACTAGGGCTAGCTTTTACTACGCGATTTGTGGCGCCTCAAACCGAGACGTCACTTCCTTACCTCAAGATCTATCGATTGGTAAATGTGAATCAGGATTGTTACCCTGATCACGCGGCGGGTTCTTAATTAGAATACGTCTAATTTTTTTTTCATTTAGTCATCTGTTATCATTCATAATCTTGACATGACAATCATCATACATTGTGACATTTTACTTGTAATGAAATTCATCATGTTCATTCATAATATCTTTCATGCCTGTCATTATACAATCGATCATTGTACACATCATATTTGCATACATTCAGTCATTAATTCTCATAGAACTTAAAATCCTAACTAAGTTCGGATA
>JAXCLR010009937.1:0-13363 GCA_035584095.1 Annona squamosa | reverse complement strand
ATAATAATAATAATAATAATAATAATAATAATAATAATAATAATAATAATAATAATAATAATAATAATAATAATAATGAAGCTACCTAGATTAGGCCTTTGACGTTTAATTGAATAAGAAACATAAATTCATAACATTATATTTTGAAGTTTATTTTTAGTTAATAAAATAAAAATTATATTTAATTCTTCATGAATTAAATTAAAAATATATTTTTGGTTTAAATTTAATTCTCAGTTAATTATATGATTGCTTAAATTTAATTCTTATTGAATTAAATACATATGGCAGATATCGACGTTAATAAAAAAATAATAATTTCAATGAGTCCTATTATATGGGTATTTGATGTCTAAGCTATAAGCCAAATGCCTAAGTAGACTGATGGTTACTTAATTAGGACCTTCCGAATGAATAATGAAGAGCCTCCCACAACCAATGAAACTATGTGTAAAATTTAATTGTTCTTAAATTTTTTAAAAATTATTCATATGTTTGGAAAATCAAGTAATAATAATTATATGTTGAGTAAAAGAATTAACATGTGATATATATATAGGCTAAAACTTCCATGAAGCCCATCTTCGGTATATTTTTTTTATTTTTAATATCTTAGTAATTGATGAAAAATCCATTTCACGTATTATATTTAGCATAATTTATATTATCATAAAAAATTTTCATTTGTTCAATATAACGTATATGAGTCCCACCTACAAATATGTAAAATCAACGTGATAAAATGGTTTAACAATAAATATGAATTTTAAAATTATATTTTAAACATTTAAAATCATCTAAAATATCATTGTTAAGGGGATAAATAATTTTTAAAAATATTATTATATTTTAATAAATATATATATGAATTTAAACATCTTTCATAATTTATGCATGAATATATATATATTTCAATATGGCCTATCAAAATGCTTGATTGCAACGAAGTTTAGTTTCTTAGATAAATAAACAATGTTAAATACAATCAATAGATTGAATTTCAAATCAAATCTTAAAATTAAAGATGGTGCGTGGGACCCTCATGATTTTTTTCCCTTCGAGATAACCTAGTTCATCGAAAGACATTGGGTCATCCCTATTTATTAATTGATGGTGAGATTGGGCAGGTACGTGCTTGCTGGCTTTCACCTTTCACTGCTTTGGATCATATAGGGTCTTGCTTGCCCACCCCTTTGGGTCATGTAGCGTCCCGTTATATGATCGCACGTCGGATAACAAAAATTAAGAAGAGACTGGATCATATTGATAGTGAGAAAAACAGGTATAATTTTAGCAGTAGTTCAGGTGATGGGCAGGGGCAACTTATAAGCAAAAGGCCTGACACAGGTTCACTTATTGAAGAAGTGATGATTGGCAGAGACCAAGATAAGGCTGAAATCAGAAATAGGCTGGTATGCGGAAGTAGCAGTGAGAATGGGCAGGTTCAGGTGATTGCTATTGTTGGAATTGCAGGGCTCGGCAAGACCACACTTGCTCGGGAAATCTACAATGACAGTATCTTGCGCAAAGATTTTGGTCTGTTTGCATGGGCTTGTGTAACTGAAGTTTTCAATGTGGCCAATGTCATCAAAGCAATTTTGCATTCTCTAAAGGAAAATACTATCGCTGATGAGCTCAGCCCATTGCAAGAACAACTTTGTAAGAAGCTGGATGGGAAACGCTTTTTGGTTGTTCTGGATGATGTTTGGAACAGGGCTGATGACAAGTGGAAAACACTGCGGGCTTCTTTGACAACTGGGGCTGCTGGAAGTAGAATCTTAGTTACAACCCGGTCTCCAAAGGTAGCGAACATCGTGAATGCTGTCTACAGTCGTCAGTTGCAAGGCTTGTCAGATGATGACTCTTGGAGATTGTTTAGTAGCAGAGCTTTTGTCGGGAGAAATGATAAAGATCATTCTGATTTCAAAGTCATAGGAACAAAAATAGTGAGCAAGTGCAAGGGAGTGCCCCTTTCAATTAAGGTCATGGGAAGTGCCATGAATCGCAAGACGTCAGTAGAAGACTGGCAACACATTTCAGAGAGTGAAATGTGGTCCTTGTCGGAAGCCAAAAGTGAAATTTTACCAGCATTGTGGCTCAGCTATTATAATCTTCCACCGCATCTAAAACCATGTTTTGCATATTGTTCCATATTTCCGAAAGATACAGTGATGGAGAAGGATCGGTTGGTCAAATTATGGGTTACGCAGGGTTTTGTTCATGCACAAGGAAATAGGGAGGTAGAAAATATTGCTGCAGAATATTTTGATGACTTACTGGGATGGTCAATGTTTCAAGAAGCCAGTGATGATAGAAGTAGGTGCAAAATTCATGACCTTCTTCATGATTTAGCAGAACATATCACGAAGGATGAAACTTATGTCTGTGTGGGTGAGAAGCCAAACCAGTGTCCTACTAATGTCCGTCATGCGTCGTTCGTTTTGAGTGAAAATGATCTCAATGTCAATCTCATTTCTTTATGTGGAGCAAAAACATTGCGAACACTATTTCTATGTGGTTATGATAGAATTGATACTGGCCTTGATAATATATTTCTTCATGCAAGGTTTCTCAAGGCACTAGATTTCAGGTCTGCAGAAATTAAGACATTGCCAAGAACTATTGGGAACCTAAAGCATTTGAGATATCTGGACTTGTCAGAGTCTTGGATAGTGGAGTTGCCAAATGTCATTGGGAAAATGAAGTACTTGAAATATCTGAACTTAAGTAATTCAAATTTGTTCGAGCTGCCAAATGCTATTGGAAACTTGAACCACTTGACATATCTTGACTTAAGTGATTTGGAAATAGTGGAGTTGCCGGATTTACTGACACATCTCCGCAATTTGCACACATTGAAACTCAATCGTTGTATTGAACTGAAAAAATTACCAACAGGTATGGGTGGAATGATCGGATTGAGGCACCTTGAAATTGAGGATACCTATTGCCTTGAGCATTTGCCAAAAGGGATGGGCAGAATGACTTTGCTCAAAAGCCTATCTAAATTCATTGTGGGGGGTGAAGGAGGATGCGAGATTAATGAACTGAAACAGCTCAATGATCTCCATGGAAATCTAACAATAGAACACTTAGAAAGGGTGCCGAGCAGACAAGAAGCCATGAAAGCAGAATTATGGAAGAAGCAACACCTTCATGGGTTGGTTCTGGAAATGTCATCAGACAGAGGTGAAGAGGTTGGTACATCAGAAAGATATGATGCAAATAGTGTGCTTGAAGGCTTGCGTCCTCATGAGAATCTCAATGAGCTCCAACTAGTTTGCAATAGGCGTAGTTCAAAGTTGCCAAGTTGGTTGGAGAATTCATCTTTGACGGAGTTAACCAAGTTGGAAATAGAAGGTGTTGTTATCGAGCGTGAACAGAATAATTTGGGTGGTCTAGGGAAGTTACCCGCACTCAAATATCTTATGATGCAGAATGTTGATGTCAAAAAGGTGGGCCGTGAGTGGTACTATGGGAATGGTAACAATGTTATTGTTATAGGAGGAGCAAAAGTGGCGTTTCCAAAGCTTGAACAACTAGAATTTATGAACATGCTTAAATTGGAGGAATGGGAGTTGATATTAGAATTTGACGAAGATGTAAACGTCATGCCGCATCTTTCTGACTTGGGACTTTGGTGCTGTCCCAAATTGGAGGGGCTACCACGTCATCTTGTTAATGCTCCTCTAAAGAATCTAGTGTTATCTCGTTGCCATAGACTTAAACGGACAGGGTGCTCCTCTTCCTTTCCGCTTCTTGAAAAATTCACTTTAAATCATTGTGGTGAATTTTTATCGAGTGGTCTACCAGATCTTCCAAAACTAAAGGAATTTATCATTGAGTACGTGGGAAATAAAACTCTCTCGAATGAAGGATGGGAGCGATTGTTGGTTTTACGACAACTTTCCATTAGCAATTGCTTGGAACTGAAGTCTCTACCTGATGGGTTGGCACAGCTTTCATCGCTAGAGTGTCTTACAATTAATACCTGCTACAAAATTAAGTCACTTCCTAAGGGGTTGGGGCAACTCAAAAAACTCCAGTCGCTCAAACTTAATGGTTTATGGTCGTTGACTTATTTGCCAGATTCGTTGAGACAGTTGGAGTCATTAGAGCACCTTGATATCGACGATTTGAGAAAGTTGCGATCACTACCTGAGGGGTTGAGGCAACTCAAAAAACTCCAGTCGCTCAAACTTAATCATTTACAGTCGTTGACTTATCTGCCAGATTTGTTGGGACAGTTGGAGTCATTAGAGCACCTTGATATCGACGATTTGAGAAAGTTACGATCACTACCTGAGGGGTTGGGGCAACTCAAAAAGCTCCAGTCGCTCAAACTTAATCATTTACAGTCGTTGATTTATCTGCCAGATTCGTTGGGACAGTTGGAGTCATTAGAGCACCTTGATATCGACGATTTGAGAAAGTTACGATCACTACCTGAGGGGTTGGGGCAACTCAAAAAACTCCAGTCGCTCAAACTTAGTGATTTACAGTCGTTGACTTCTCTGCCAGATTCATTAGGAAAATTAGAGTCATTAGAATATCTTCACATCTACAGCTTGAAGAATTTACAGTCACTGCCTGAGGAGATAGGGGAACTCAAAAAACTAAAGTCATTCCAAAATAAAGGTGCAAAAGCATTGAGTTGTTTACCTGATTCACTAACACTTCTTGAGTCATTAGAGAAGCTTTATATTGATGGCTTAAAGAAATTAGAATTCTTGCCTGAAAGGTTCGGACAACTCAAGAAACTTAAGTCACTCCAAATCAGTGATGCAAAAGAGCTGACTTGTTTGCCAGATTCGCTAGGGCAGCTCGAGTCACTGGAGGGTTTTCGAATTGTCGGCTTGCCAAAATTGGAATCACTGCCTCGTTCATTAGTACAACTAAAGAAACTTGAGATGCTCGTTATTGAGAAAATGGAAGGCCTGATTAATATTCCTGAGTCATTTAGAGAACTTGAGTCGTTAAAGGAGCTTAATATCAGCAGTTGTGGAAAATTGAAATCGCTGCCTCATTCGTTTGGACAACTTAAGTCACTTACACTTGGTCATCTTCAAGTAATGACTTGTTTGCCGAATACACTACAACAACTTAAGTCATTACATCAACTCCAGATTTGTGGATGGAAGGAATTGAAATCGTTGCCTCCTTGGTTGGTACAGCTCAAGGCACTCAAAACATTAAAGATCGCTCATTGCATAGCATTGAGCTCGCTGCCTTTGTGGTTGAAAGACCTGCCGCTTCTCCAAGAATTAACAATCCAAAATTGTCCACAATTGTCAGAGTGGTACGAGAAGGAACGAGGTAACGACTTGCCCAAGATTTTGCACATCCCTTATATCGGCTTTGATGGCAACTACATCTAAGTGAGCCGTTTATACTAGTGAGAAGTTTCAAATTCCAACAAGGTACTCTTTCAAATTCTAAATTTCTAGTCAGGATCTAAAGTCCAACTTGATGAGAAGTGTGATTTCAAAAATAATATTATCTGCCTTTTTTCCACTAGAATCCTCATTTTCACAGTTTTCAGTAACATAATCATTTCATGTGGGGCACATTTATATAAATTAGGTGTGCATGCCTTTGATTATCTGGCATTGCAATCCTTCATATCTATTGATTGTTCATTTCTACAATCTCTCTTTTTTTCAAGTTTTGAGTTATGCAATTCTAGAAAAACATATGAAAGAAACTTTTTTTTATTATTTGCAGCTATGAGAATGGTGTGAAGAAATGTGGTCAAGTTCATGATTCGGTGGCAAAGATCAGTCTTGAGTCTCTAAGAAAGAAGATGTGATTATCATCATTTGCAAGTATGATTGAAAAACATAAAAATTCAAGAAAGGTTAGGACATCTTTTCTTATAATTAATTTGGTTCTCTACTCTTCTTCTTCAATAGCGTGATAATTCATCTCTATCTTTCCACTTGAAGTAGGGGTCACCATTCGCTATATCACTAGATCTGCTATTATAGTGTTATGTGGAGAAGGGACAATGAAGCGGATGTTGACCATTAAACTCTTTGCAATGAATTTCTGAAGAAGGCGGTGTTCGGTTTTTTGAAGCAGGCTTTGTTTTGTTATTTTTCTTATTATTGGTGATATTTATCTTCATCTGATATCTAAGTCGTGATGACGAGATATTTTAGTTTTCATTAGAGAAAACATTGCACTCTTTAACTTCATTAGAATATAGTGGAAGATATGCTCGGACTAAGTCTTGTGATTTTTTCCCTTTCATAAACAAGGGCTTCCATGTAAAATTGTGGTCTGTGAGTTTATTTTTGACTGATTTTGTTGTTTACATTTTCTATGAGACTATGTAACATTATTGTTGTGCTATAAGTCCCTGTTTTGACGACTACATTGTTGCTGTCTATGATAAAGAACATGTTAGAACTGAATTGTTTTTTATAAAGAACGTATATTAGGAGTTTTTAAATGTAAGGAAAAGAAAATAAGTGAACCCAAGAAGCTGTTCTGATATTTAGATGGTTTTAATTATTCTACCAATTTACAAATATGACATAGGCCATTTTATTTATGAGTAGAGAAGAAAAATGTGCAAGGTGGAGGAAAGATGAGAAAGATAATAAGCTCTGTAAATATCCAAGCTCATTTTATTTACGAATAAGGCATAGCCCATGCAACTTGTGAGCTTTATATTAAAAATATTTTTGTTAAATCAGTTCATATATGAATAATATTCACCACTATTTTAATGGGAGTCATGTATGCATGGACGTTCAATAGTTTGTCCATAAGGTTAGTACTTGAATTGAATTTTATCCATGAGAATTTGTTGGATGCTTGGCTTCATAGTAGGTATCAATTAATACGTATCTACATATTAGATTTATATTAATAATGTATAAGTTATCAAATGGTTCAATTGGAATGATTACTATATCTGTATTGATAATATTGCTTGATGAAAATTTGATTGAATATATATGTAATTAAATAATGTGAGTGATAAATTAAATCTAGTAGAATTTTTATATTTATAATGATTATTTAAATCATAGAAAAATGAGAGTTTTTATTATTTAAAGTTGAATTTTGTGTGTTAATCTTATTGTTAGACTTTTTTAAAAAAATTAGAAATAGTAAGAGTTTATTGTTTGATTTAATATATTTGAGATGAAGTAGATTTAATCATATTTTGTTGGAATAAGTTCATAAAGGAAATTTTCAATACGAGATAGAGAATTTTAATAACGCATGCCAATATAAAATTAAAAAAAGCTGTAGATTACTATATAGTGTGAAGTTGGGAGAAAAATTATAGAAATTATATTGTTGAATTTTTATATGTATTTCAATGATGAAGGATTCAATGGTTGAGCCAAATATTGAAATTTGAGAAAAAAGAATCGATTAATAAATAGGAGGTAAGTAGGAATTTTGATTTAGGTTTTAAGATTTCTTGAACTTTCGTATGTAAGTTTTAAGTTTCTCGATAGATTAAGTTTCGATAAATTTTATGTGATTTATATGGTATTTATAATGTTTGAATCATTTATAAAATATTTTTAGTTTACAATTTTGATTTGTATTTGAAAAAGCATGATTCAACATATCTCGACCATAATGTTTGAAAACATGAGTATGGTATGAAAAAGATGACTTAAGGTTCATGTTTTATTAAGAGCTTGAATGATGTAAAAAAGAGAGATTCTAGTCCATAACCCACTAAGTTAAATAGAAATGTGT
Organism: Annona squamosa; assembly: GCA_035584095.1. Lineage (NCBI taxonomy): Eukaryota > Viridiplantae > Streptophyta > Magnoliopsida > Magnoliales > Annonaceae > Annona > Annona squamosa. The sequence continues at coordinate 5,635 of JAXCLR010009937.1, read as the reverse complement.
ATATTTTAAATTTTTAAAACATTTGAAAGTGAAAAAATAAAGTATATTATTTAAGCTTTGAAAATAAATATACAATATAAAAATTTCTAGTAGGTCGATTTTTATTTTTAAATCTATACAAAGGAATATTATTATTGGTTTAGTTTAAATTTTTTAAAATGTAAAACTAGTACTTTCTGCAAATTGTATATTACTATTACTTTGCTTATAATAATGTTATTTTTTTTTCTTTTTGATAGAAAGAATGACCATCTATCCTATCTCTCTCAGTTTTAAAAAAAATTGATTAAATAAAGGGAGAAGGAATGGAGTAGTGTTTGTATTTCATATTCAAAAAATTATTTATGCATAGTTTTTCTAACAGAAAAGATGGTGGGTTACCCTACATTCAAGGGTTTGTCCTGAATTACAAGGAAGAAAATTTGCCAAACCATGGGCAACAACATTTCACACTCTTATGACATGACAGAAAGATAGAGACGATGTAGAATGTGCAAGAGATTTTATATTGTTTATAATTGTCTCTACAGATGAGAATATAGATCGTTCTACTTCCAAAAACTCAATGAGAATTAATAAATCTAATTCCACCTAGATAGGTTGTAGCTTGGTATCTAGAGCCTATTTTGCTGCATGTAGAGCCATAGCTTCCATGACCAATGGATCCATGATGCCCTGACAATTCCATCCTTTGGTAGCAATGAAGAAACCCTACGAATCTCTGACAACTGCAGCAAAACCAACACAATCATGCTTCAAATTTCTTCTACCATTCACATTCATTTTGAAAGTGCCATTTGGTGGTTTGATCCTTTCTTAACACCAGTTGACAATCTAGAAAACAAGTGCTTATAAGGCATTTCACCCTTCTTTACTAATCTAAGAAATTGATGCACCAACCTGTAATGTTTGTAAATCATGAGGTGCGCCTTCCTCCCCCAATTGGTTTCTCATTTGCCATATGCGCCAACAAAAGGGCAAGAAAAGAGAGGAGATGAGAACCCTTGGCCATTGCCAAAATTGAGATAGTATTGCAAATATTGCTGAAAATTGAGCAAGAATAATAATGTTATTCTAGAAAACAAAGAAATTTCATAATTTTAAGAAGTCTATTTTAAAAAACGAATTTCAATAAGTAAAAAATTCACTGACAAGGTGCTTACAACTTATTAACACTAAAATTTCCTCAAAATAAGCATGGTAACATGAGCCCATCTACGACAACTTATTTTCAAATATGACTTAGAAATACAAAGATAAGCAATACGCATAAAATCATTCATATTCTTGTTTTATAGAAATGAAATACAAGCATACATATGATGTAGTAACATTACTAATGGGTTACTAGAAGATGAAATTAATTAATTAATGTTGAAATTAATTAGTAGATGATAGATACTGTGCCCTAATCCTTCCAATTGCTTACAATCTAATACGCAATTGTTTACAATCTAATATGGTAAGGTTGTGTTACTATGTTTTTCTATTGTTTGAATTGGAATCTTACTTACGATGTCACAAATTTTCCAATCCCATATTATATATTGAGTCTTGATATTGCGTACCCGAATGCACATAGCTTTGATGTACTAGGGTGCAAAAGTCTACTTTTTATTTTTTAAAATTTTTATATAATTGTCAATTTAATATCAATATGTGTATCAAATTTTACCATTTTGAAAATTTGTAAATTTTTTTATTTTTTTGAAAATATGTATATTATTACCTTATTTATCACATCATTTTTCCCATTTAAAAAAATTTATACAAAAAATTTTCATTCAAAAGTTTTTAAAATGAGAAATGATTCTGTTAGCTTAGCTAAGCAGATGTCTCACTTAGCCTATATCAAAAAATCCACTTACAACGGCTGCCTTACTTTTTTATTTATACACTTGTTTATCTAAGTATATTTAATATATAAATAAAGTTTTATTATTTTTGAACATGTATATATTGTTTTTGAGATTTTTAGACATACATGTGTATATGCATATCTAAAATACCTCTATCTTTAAGATTTTAAAAAAAAATATACACATCCGAAAATAGTAAAACTTAATTTATATATTAAATGTTGGTTGATCATGTCAAACCAATCTAAAATCCAATGATTTCAGACTAGTCCGGAAATATATCTCTTTGTTTTTTTGAATTTTTTTATAAATATGTTAATCTAGTAATATTTAACCTATAAACCAAGTTTTATCATTTTTGAGTATGCATATATCTTTATTTTGTATTTTTAAAAACAAGGGAATTAAGTCATTTTAAATTATAAAAAATTCAAAGAAACAAAAACATATATTTCCAATCTGACATGATTGAAACTCGTGCTAAATACACTTAGATAAATAAGTATATAAAGAAAAAATAAAAAAAATATTTTAAAAAGATTTGTTAAGGTAGATTACTCAAGACAGTTACTTAACCTGGGTTAATAAAGTCACTTCTTTTTTAGAATTTAACCTGAGTTAATAAGATCACTTCTCTTTTACAACATGGTACACTCACGTTCACAAGTAACAAGAATAGCCCCGTTCACGAATCCAATACCAAAAATTTTTTTGATGTACTAATACGAAAAATTTCATTCGTACAAGTATAATTGCGCGGAGCAGTTCGATATCATCACCAAGACGAACCAAAACAGTGAGGCATCCTTTATATACCACTGAAATAAGAAGAATGGCTCCCGTTCACAAATCCTTTTAAAGTGAAAAAAAAAATGGGCTGATAAAAATCAACACGAGTCCTTAGATTAGTAGCTATGGTAAGTAAGTAAGCAAGCAGGTGAGAAGGCAGGAGGTTGATGGTCATGGGGTGGGCGAATGGGCAGTATAAGTGCCGTAGCAAGCAAAAGCGAGCCAAAGAGAAAGATGGAGCGATCGAGAATGGCTTGAGGGAAGGAAGGTGAGGCTAGGGCGAGGTGAAACATGGCAGGCAAGACGAAGGAGAGGAGAGCGCAGAAGGTGCTTCCGACGAGAGAGACCAACGCACCAAAAGCAGGGACGAAGGAGGCAACGATGGCGAGGAAGAGCACGGAAGCTACCCTGAAGAGGTGCAAGATCAGAAATGGTGCACCTGAACGGGAGCTGCTAGTGCTGCAGCCTGGTTCAGCCTGATCAGTACCACAACAGCATGGATTGCAGTTGCATGCATCGCGTTTGCTTTTGCATTTGCATTTGCACAGCTTCCTGAACCATGCGCTTGCCTTCACCTTTGCCTCCACAATCTCATTCACAGGGTGAATCATGATTGGGAGGGCAAATGTCAGTGCAACGCACAGCCCCACCTGCATTTGCAATTCCACATGCTACTGCATTAATTTGAGAATTTGTAAAAGCAGAAGTGTGAAGGAAAAAAATGACACAAAGTTAGGATTAACGATTAGGTGTAAAAGAGATGATGATTCTATGCTTTCCTAAAACATATTTTTTAAAAAACAATTTCTTTTTTCGTAAGATAATGTTAAGTTTTATTACTTTTGAAAAGATACATATGCATATATATATATATATATATATGAATTTCAAACATATGGTGTTTTAATCATTTAAAAATAACTAAAATACCCACGTATTTGAAATTCACTAAAATATATATCTCTCCAAAAATGATAAAACTCAATATATGTATTTAACATACGTAAAATAACTGTTTTAAGATAAACAAAAAAATTAAAAATATGATTCTAGGCCAAATACATCTTACTTTATAGAATCATGACACTAAGATAAAGGTAATAAAGTTAAAACAATATGAGTAGTTATATGTAAATATATAAAAATGATTGAAGTGTAAATATAATAATAATGGGTCAAGTTGTCAAAATGCCTAAGATAAAAAAGTGCAGAGGAAGAAGTGTGTGTGCATTTAACTGTACTTTCTGTCAAAAGGAGCCTCGCCGTAATTGCAAAGTCTAAAGAATTGGGAAAGAGTGAAATTTTGAAATTAACGCTACTAAAACACTTTTAGATTTGAATATAAATCTTAACTATCTAAATATGCATTTTTATGGTATCTAACTATCCAATTTAATATGACGTAATATATATAGTCAGGATTAAAATATATATTCGTGTGTAAATTATGAAAAATATTTAAATTAATTTACATATGCATTAAAATGTAACAATACTTTATAAAATTATTTGTCCATATATTAATGATATTTTAGAAAATTTAAATATTAAAAATACAACTTTAAAATTGATATTTAATATCAAATTAATTTATTATATTGACTTCATGTATTGATAAATACAACTTATGTAGAATATATTAGATAAATAAAAAGATTTTCAAAATAATATAAATAATATTAAATATACGAAAGAGTCTACTTCTCATCAATCATCAAGGGTAGAAAAATTAATATGATTATATAAAAAAGGAGTGCTTCTATTATTACTATATATTTTTATTATTTTTCATATTTTTCATACAAATATCCCATTTATTGTAATATTATTCTCTTCACTCTTGGTTATTCTATTACATCACTTACCTATTTTCTAAAAATTTTTACCATTCTAATTTTCTTCCTTTTAATTTTACATAACCCAAATGAATGCGAGAGAAGATACATAGTAAAGGCACGTGAGAATGTTACTCAAAGGAAACACGTTCGTTCGAGGTTCGGCCGGTTTCGTTTCAAGGGGAAAACCGGACGATGAACCAGTACTTGAATAACCGGTTCAACTTTTAAATTAAAAATATATACAGAAATAATTTCATAATACATAATTTAATCATGACATGGAAACCTCTGGGAAAGATCCCCTGTTGATGATAAAATTAAAATCTAATGAGTTACATTAATTTTTTAATAGGATTAATTATCATTTCTTTTATTAGTGAATAAGAATCATTTCAATCGGAATCTTGGTTAGGTCATACCTACTAAAAATATAGATAATCAATATGGACGAAATTTGGATATATTCATAGATGCAGTTGATGTTATAATGACTTGAAAAATCATTCATTGACAAAAAAAAAGTCTTAAATAGTTCGGGTGTTGAATAATAGTTTACAATTGATGTATAAATTAAACAGATTTTATTTCGCTCAAATTAAAGTTTTATTAGATGAGGATCATCCGCATATTTGATTATACATGATTTCATATCAATATCAAGACGGTATATATCAACCAGATTCCGGTTTCATTGAAGTCCAACCAATTGTCTTATGATATTATGGTATTAAAATTTTTTATCTTATGGCACTTTAACTATCAAGTGACATTATAATTATGTTATGATGAAGTCACTGTTGAAGCCATTGTATAAGATTTCACATGTACACATGGGTTAAATGTGAGTTTTGTTACAATACCGGTGCCTTTAAGTTCCAACTAGCTTTCTCTTCCAAAAAGAGGGGGAAAAAAAAGAAAAAATTGCAACTGGCTTTTATGAGTATCATTTTGGACTTTTTTTTTTAAAAAAATGTGGGCCTGGTGCATGTAGTTTATATAATTATTTTTATCATTGTTAAAAATTTGAAATTTTTTACGAAATTTCGAAAATCAAAAAATTATTATTTTTCAGAATTTTTAAATATATAAACTCAAGATGATAAATTAAGTACACTGGATTCAAAAGTTTAATTGGGATGGAAAAATGGA